>BGZK01004819.1:0-11362 GCA_005406025.1 Eumeta japonica | reverse complement strand
CTGTTCTTCGATTGTTGCCGATGAGATTGCTTTGAAATTGGTGGGCGATGAGGGTTTTGTTTGTACTGAAGCCGGCTTTGGTTCTGATATTGGCATGGAAAAATTCTGTAATATTAAATGTCGGTCATTGGGGCGTAGTCCGAATGCTGTTGTTTTGGTTGCCACCGTTAGAGCCTTAAAATGCATGGAGGTGGTGCTCCGGTAACACCTGGTGCTCCATTAAATAAAGAATATACTGAAGAAAACTTGGAATTGTTGGAGAAAGGTTTGCCCAATTTGCAACATATTTCCAATGGTCGTGCCTTTAATTTGCCCGTCGTGGTGGCTATAAATTCTCACAGGTAAGTGATATTAGTTTGCATCTAATAATATAGTGCATCAATCATTATTTTTAATATTGATTATAACTCTTTATGATTTCTGCGATATATCGATGCCTTTAGCATGTCTAATTTATTTCCGTTTTTTTCTCATTTTAAAAATTTGAAAAGGAAAACACAAAACAAATTCTGACGCGAAGATATCAGAGGGCATCAAAATATCGCAGAAAAAACATGAAAAAATAAGTATTAACATATAGAGTTCAAAGACAAAGACAAAAAATGCTAAAGGGTAATTCACAATGTTTTTGGAAATAAAAATTCAACCTTTTTAGCAACGCTAATCGAACTGAAAACGATGCAAATCAGAAATAAAACGACGCAAATTGGAATCATAACGATGCAAATCGAATCGACGCAAATCGGGGTCGAAACAACGCGATTCGGACCGACGCAACTTAAAACTGCAACGACGCAAATCGAATTTTTACATTTTTTAAAAAGCGACGCAAATTGAAACGACTCAAATCGGGACGACGCAAGTCGGGGCTCTAGTGTACCTTTTTATTTCTATTAATTTTTGCTCTATTCCGGAAATGGAATTCATTTGCTATTCAATGAAAACATTTACTTCTGCTGGCAACATTTTTCTATGAAATTTGTCAACGTGGCAAAATATTGCAGTTTAGATTTTATCTTTAAGGTAACATTCACAGAAGATACATTTTCAATAAAATGTTTTAGCCACTTGCCTCTGCAGTAAACTGGGGAATGGGTTTTAAGCCACTCGGTGGTCATTCGTTTTGTCATATATTCTGGCGTCTTGTTCATAGAAAATATATTTCTGATTTTTATTATATACATTACAATATCAATAATATATTTTCAACGGTAAATGCCATAGTAAGTTGTATTTTCTTGGTAGTAGTATTTGAGGCTCCGTAAGTCACTACCGTTACATGTTCTTCAAGGATGATTCTATTAAATCTCACTATTCAATTTTAATTCATAGAATATTAAGTGAAATTTGTATATCAAAGGTGTTATACATAAAACCTATATTATATTTATTAAGCTTTTATTTGACAAATATTAGCTCTGTTCCACAGGCATAACGAGTGACTCTGAACTTGCCCAAAGTTACCCAAACAATTTTTGTGCAATTAAAAGAAAGTAAGAAGTAATTTTCTTTCACTTCATGTGAAAATTTGTGCGAACTTTTTTCTTTGTAGCTTAACGTTTAAAAATCACTAAAATACATTTTAGTTTCAAAAGATGTTTAAGATGTTTCCATTCCAGCTATTATCATTAATTACACTATGCAACAGCCAAGAAAACATTGGATGCTCACTATATTTTTTTAATGTGTTATGCTTGCCTAAATACAAAATTTATAAAATTTTCAAATTCTATGGATACGTTCTTTATTTAGAATTTTTTCCTAAAATTCGAGATTTTCACAAAGTTGATCGAACCTCTGATCATAACTTAAAACAGCTGGTCCGATTTTATTATGTGATATGTCAAAAGTTTTAAATCATGTTAGCTTTAAGCTTCGTAATATCACTTTTTGGTATAATTAATAGTTTTGGAGTTATTGAAAAAGTGAAAAAAAATTTTTTGAAAAATTGTAAAATTTTAATTTTGAAAATTTCTAAAAATATAAATCTGCAAATTTTCCGGTTTCTATATATATTCGTTAAGCTGCAGGTAATAGAAATAAAATAAGCTATCATTTACTAAAATCTGTGGGTAAATGTTTATTTTATTCGAAAAGCAAAACTACCCATTATGGTTAAACACACACTTTTATTCTCATACTCTCACTAGTCCGAGCTAGTCCAAAGTTCTATGGAACACACCTATTGTATAAATATCTCTCAAATAAGAGCTTAATAAACAAAGTAGAAGTTTGAGGGGCTGAATTCATATAAAATATTGTTGGTTTATTAAGCTCTAATTTGACAAATTTATATGCAATATCTGTCAAATAAACGTTTAATAAATTTGAAATATTTTTTAATACAGCCGTAGTTGGGAATATGTACATACATATGTATGTATGAATTCCATTCTGCTGTAAGTATTAAGATTTCTCATGACGTATCATGCACAGTGATAGCTAAAGGTAGAATTTATCAGCTGTATTCCTCATTGACATCTCATAGTTTTGAAACTTCAAGCACTGAAAACAAGACCACTCATATTTACAAACTAGCAAACTTTTTGCAATATGCCTGCCACCGACTAAATTCTGCGATTAAATATTTCAATTAAAATTAAAATTTTAGTTCTGATACTGCTGCCGAGCACGAATTGGTGAAGTCTGCTGCTCTCAAAGCTGGAGCATTTGCCGCTGTGGTTTGTACACACTGGCGTGATGGTGGTGCGGGTGCTGTAGAATTGGCCGAAGCTGTAATCGATGCCTGTAAAATAGCCAAAAACTTTAAATTTCTTTACCAGGACGAAATGCCGTTGTTGGACAAGATGAACACCATTGCACAAAAAATGTATGGAGCTGCTCAAGTCGAATTGACGCCCAAGGCACAAAGTGATTTGAAGAAATTAACCGAAGCTGTAACTTTGTTTATTTTTCTTTTTATTACATTTTAATTGAAATGCTTTTTGTAGGGTTTGGCAACTTACCAATTTGCATGTCTAAAGTAGCGGGTTCTCTAACTGGAGATGCGACCATTAAAGGGGCACCTAAAGGTTTCACTTTAACTGTCAACAGCATGTATGTATCGGCTGGTGCTGGTTTTGTGGTGGCCATGTGTGGTGAAATAACTAAAATGCCAGGTTTACCGACCCTGTATCTACGATATTGATTTAAATACAGAAACAGGCGAAATCGAAGGACTATTTTAATTCAAGCATTTTATTATCTTTCAGACAAGCAGTTTTCTTTACTAATATTTTTTTTATATTTCTGATAAAATTATTTACTTTTTGATTAGTAAGTTTTGAAAAAGTGTTTTAGCAATAAATTTTAGTTTTATGTTAATTAAATATGCCAATTGCTTTTAATAGTTTTAATGTTTTGTTTTGACATTTTTGTTTAAATTGTTTGTTTTATCTTTGCTAGTAAAGAAATCCTTATTAAGAATTTTATGCTCAAAATTAGCAGCAGTAGTTGTATTGCTACTTTCCAAACTTTTCATATTATTCATTTCAAATAGAGGATCTTCATGTAGATCTCGAAAGTCATCTTCATCAGCATCTTCCGCCTCAGAGCTGGCCAGACATTAATATTTTCTTAAACAGCATTGAAATATTGTTTTTCTACAACTCACCTGGTTTCATTGTCATAAATGTTTTGTTGTTGCTTCATTTCATTTGCTGCTTTCTTAAATACCGGATTTGAACCTTCCACCGAAAATATATTCAACGAGGGTCCTGCTAATCTGTTCAAATTTGAAGCTATCGAACCAAATTCTGCTGGCTCAAAGGCTTTCAGTTGTCTTTTGAGTGTTCTAATTTTACTGCATACAATGTAATCATGATGGCCGTTAAACTTCCCAATGCCACATTTAATCCCACTAGTGTAGTTGTTAACCAATTCTCAGCAAATGATGTTTGTGCTTCTCTGCTTCAAAGTGTGGCATATCATTTTAATATTAAATTGTGCATTTGTAGTGTATTTTGCAAACGTGATATAAAAAGCTAAATCGTTAGATCTTCTTTGTATATCATGAGCTTCTACGCTTCATTGTTGTGTATAAAATGAGCCTTTACTTTTGTAATGAAAGCTATCGAGGGTTTAGCAAAGTCTTGACGTGTTATTTGTGTGCGCAGGTTGGTAACATCTTCTATTGAATCGATATTACAGATGTCGTAGCCATATAGTTCTTGAAATTGTTCCGCAACTGAAATCAAAAGTTGCAAGGCTTAGTGCTGTCGCAATTGGGCAGATGAGGCGGAGGATAATTTTGCATTTGTGAAAAAGACTCAAGATAATCGAAATGTAATCGAGAACTAAGCAACATGATACGAAGCATCGATCACTAGAGATCATAAAGCTTTACAAAAAGCACATGAAAACTTAACACAAGGATCGACATATAAGGTGATAGTGCTGCATATCTCTTCAAATGACATATCGTCAGCTTTTTATTGATTTGCTCCATATGCCAACAACACAAATAAAACAGCAAAGGTTAACGTTATAACTGTGGTCCTGAAATTGTGCTTGATATCTCAGAAACTTTTGCAGATATCTTAAAACGAGCTCTAGATTTAAATAAAAATATCGAAAATATATATCATCTGCTCTTAAGGCATTTTTTCCCTGAAAATGGTCTGTGCGCCAATTCAATAATAAGCTGACGATATGACTGTTTAAAAGTAAAAATTATTTTACATTTATTAAACATTTCTTTGCTAAATATGCTCTACAAATTTTGTTGAATGATAAACATACATATGCATGCAGTTGTGAGAATAAAAATGAATAAGATCGATAATCTAGGCCCACTTAGTTTTTCGTTATTCATCAAATATCTATCTGATAACACAAGCTTCAATATTTTGAGGTATGCGAATGATTACATTCCAAATTCTTGTCATTCAAATGAGCAACAGCTTCCTCAAGATGACTTGAATTTTGTTTGTTTGATCTGGTGCAAAATATATCTGATGAAATTCAATTTGAAAAATCTTATTTTTATTCATTTTAGAAGTTATTCGTTAGCTGGCCGATAGAATGGGTTGATAAAATTTTAGATCTGGGAATATTTTTAGACCGAAAACTTAATTTCATCTCACACATTACAAAGATAGTCAACAAAGTTAAAGACATTCTGGGTTTGTAAAGCGCAAAGGCTCCATATTTAACTAAGAATTTTATACATCACTGGTGTGTACTGTGTTGGAGTATGGAGCCGGTAATATGGGATCCTTTATACCATAAACACTCTGACACTATTAAATCTATGCAAAAGCAGTTCCTAATTTTTGTGTTCGTGAATTACATTTTGATACGACTAATCTACCATCCTATTCTTCCATTAAGCTGGCAACTCTTAAGAGCCGTAGAACAGTCATTCATATTTAAAGTCGGGCAGAGTGTCAGACAAAATTGTATTTACAATAACTATGTTTGGATGAAAACGAATATAGTTAACTATTTTCAAACATAATTAGCAGCTCTGGCTGTACAAACAGCTCTCGCGTCATCAATTATTTCGTAAGTGCGGTCAGGCTTGTTTTTGATGTTTGGCCTTCGAGGAGTTGGTCTCCCTCCCGCACTGGTTGATTGATTTATCTCAACTGTACCGTTAGCGGCTATTTTGAGGTTTTTACTGCCAACCATGTTGCTGGCACTTCCTATGTGAAGGCATAGGTCGTGAACAAGCAGTCACAGGAACCAACAAATATCCTGTTAATACCATCTTGGGCATATGGTCTCAGTTACTTGGCCCATATTGTGCATATATACTTTGCAAATTTGCTGCAAAGTATAATTAAATAAATAAATAAATTTATTCGCTATAAAGCAATTTTATTTGAAATTTATTATTAGGTCAGAAGACCTTTTAGTTGTTTTTGTCTAGCCTTTCAGCATGTCTATATGCCGCTGACATTTCAAACATTTGCTTCATATTCTAATATTTCTATTTGGACATTTTTTGAACAAGATTTTTGAGTCTACTGAAGAGCTGAGTAGCATCAGCGAAATGTCGGCGGCGGCATATAGACATGCTGAAAGACTAGGCAAAAGCAACTAAAAGGTCTTCTGACCCTAACAATAAATTAACTATTTTATTTTAACATTTCAATCTTTTATTTAAAAGCATTTATGGCACTAAGCTCGGAACACTTCCACAAAATGTGCTAAAACTTTAAATAAAGTGAGGCTACTTTAAGTCTCACATTAAAAGTCAGGCATTGAAAAACAATCAGCTATTGTTGCACTATCTTTTAGAATTTCGACAGCCTGCAATCGGCTCTACATCGATTCAACTAATATTTTTTAATATATCAGAACAGATATTATTCCACTTTTCCTGCAGATTAGTTTTCAATGTGAACGGTCTGTTTTGTATCTTGTGTCGTAGTTCGTCCCACAAATGTTCAATTAAATTTGTGTAGGAGCTTTGCTTATGTTTGGACAATTATACAGCAGCCAGTTCTTAACATCAAGTGCTAAATGCTTAGGATTGTTGTCTTGGTAGTATTGGAAATTGTTTTCAAAGCCGAGGTTTTACAACGCTTTCTATCAAATTGGTCTTCAAAATAGTTTGGTAGGCATGTTGTTCATTATGACATCAATAAAGCTGCCATGCATTCCCAAACCAAGGCAGACCCACCGCTATGTTTATTTGTTTTTCCTAAATTCTTACCTACAAGCTTCTTGTTTGTCTAGCGCCATACTTTACCTCTGCTATCACAACCAAATAAATTAACTGCCTATTTCATTATTTCGACATGGTAGTTCGTTCGCTCAAATACATTTGAGACAACAATAAAACTTTGAAATTAATTTTTGTATTAAATTTATTTATTTATTTAACGAACAGAACAGGTTCGAAATAGTGAAAAACGAGTCAATTGCTTTTGTCAGAACACAGGCCCTAAATATCAATTCATTTCTTTATATCAAGAGCTAATATCGTACTCTTGGCTTGCTTATTTTCACCAATTTGGAAATTTCGCTTCAGATTTTCCTCCAAATGCTGTTGAACAATTATTTTACATTCCTTCAATTACGATTGTTTGGTAATATGCGATATTTTAAAAATATACACACTTTATCAACTAATTGTTAGCTCTACGACTCTTTGACCACAACATTGTTCGCCTGAGTTTTTCAATGTGAGAGTGCAAAGTTAATTTTATTATTTGGAAATTTATATATAAATGTATGTATAGGATTCATATGAATACATTTTAAAACAGGAATTTATATTGTATTATCTCTAATACTTTTGAAGAAAATCGTTTATGATTATATAAAAAGCGAATTGTATTTTATTTATCTAAACATAAATACAGCCATTAGAAAATTTTGCGATATACCTGCCGACTTTAAAATTAATGGTGATATTTGGTGTAGATTTTTAGTTAACAACACAACTTTCATTAATTTGCTTAACTATTTTTACCGAACATAAGAAAGTAGTTCTTTTATATGCGAATAACATAATTTTACGCTTCACTACGCTTAGTCCCGTTATCAGCTCAATTTTGGAACTAACAACGCTAATGCTGACCCGTTAAAAGTGATGTGTAATAAGTTTTACAAATTTTATAAATATATTGATTATTCTTCGAACACTGCTGTTATTAAAAACAATTCACTTGTATTTTTAAATTCGTAATTATATATGTATGTACATGCTTGAGCCTGTCGTTAAATGTTTTGATTTGATAATGTGTTATTGAATCCATTTTATGTGACCATAAGGAATACTTTCCGTAGACATTTTCAATAAATATTTAAAAGCGGTCATGTATAATTATAAGAAAATTAAAATATGTATGTAATACTTACGAATTGTTCATTTGCTTTTATCGCTTGTACATCGCTGAGAAATATAAATTTTACTCGATGGGTTTCAGCAACAATGTAGATTTAACTGCAACTTGATCGGAATGAGTTCGCCTCATCCAAAGCTTGTATTTCAATTTGGAAGTAACCTTTCATATTAATGCTGACATATGAAATTAATTGTAAAGTTCCAGTATCCAGTCTAGCCTTAAAACTCTTCATAGTTTTAACTAAATTTTCGCCATGGGTTTCGTATGATAATTTGGATATTTTGTAGGTAATAGTATCGTTTAAATCGAGATCTTCGACCTAAATTAAAGTAAAAAAAAATTAAATTATTAAATAGTGTTAGTTTTAATTGCTAAAAATAGTTCAAATATAATATTCTGAAAATAAACAAAAGTATATTCTCTGAAAGCTGAGAATAGGCCAACTGTCCATTTTGCGTTGACGAAGACGTATGGAAAAGTGACCATAAAGTCCTACTTAATTATTTTGGTAGTGAAAAATTATATATTATTTTTCTCTTACGTAATCATATTTATTATAAAATGGACTTAAATCAAAGTTGACGATAGCTACAATGTCGTGTAGTTATGTAGCCATGCTGTCATCAAAATAACATATATGTGACTGTTTTATGTTTTGACAAATAGTGGTCGGTAGTTTATTGTGTCGAAATATCTTTCATGACCTAAACTTTAGATTCTAAAGCAGGATTCGCATTTTGAATTGACAGTGATGTATTAAATGGCGAGCTTTTAAGAAAATAGGCCTTTAACTCAGTTGTCGGTTGAAAGAAAGTTGACGGGCAACATATTATATAGCTAAATATTAACATACATACTTCCAGTAATTTTTAACTTTGCTTTGTATTATATGAAAAGCAAAATAAATAAAATAAATAAATAAACTAAATTTTAATTGATAAGAAGGAAAACAAATTTTGTTCCGCCAATAAATTATTTATTGTTTTATGAGTCCCTTTACAAGCCCCAACTTGCATTCTACGAGGCCCTACAGGACTTAAAGCAAAATAGAAAAATTACACAATAATAATTAAATGTAATAAAATAATATAAAATTATGCCAGCTTCCTCTGTCGTTACTTTAACGTCAATTAAGGAAAGCAACGGATAACGTATTCAGCGTTTATTGAAAGGAAAGAAATTTATTTTCAAAGCACAGTTCTATTTTCATTTTCATCATTAAACCTCTAATGACAATAGGTCTGTCTGCGTACACGTAGTTAGCATCATTTTGTGCAAAATGTTGTCTGCTGCATACTTCAAATCTCTTGCGGCGAGAGAGCCAAAAAAGAGAATTTTTTGACAGTTGGAAGTTAGAGTACTTGCAAAATGTTGCTGAAGAAATTTCTTCCAGCAAGATCTTGCAACTAATTAAATAGCTGTTTGAATGAAATAATTTTTAGAAATGAAAATAAAAATTGAAATTTAACAATGGCAGAGGCCATTTTAACGTTTATAATAAATTATAATAAACAAAACATTTTACTTCATGCTAGAAACGTCCAAATATACAATGCGACCGTGGCGTAAGTGTGGATTGCCAGGATTGGAGATATGGCAGAACTTTGCGTACATATGTATTCGTTTGCTTTGTTATTCCAATTGTTGGGATATTTCTTTCAGTGTATTCATTGAATGGTACGGTGACTTTCATAGATTACAACATATACAGAGATCATTTCTATGGATAAGTTATGTTAGATAAGTTTCTTTGACGTCTATCATACGCCTTACTTTTAGTATGAATTATTTATTCCTTTTTGAAGTTGAAGCAATGACAGGTCGGAGTGAGCGTATAATTTGAAATAAAAAGTTGAATAATAATATAATTGTGATTATGTTTATTTGGATGAGAAGATAGTGACATAGGGGTTACAGTCTAAGACCAATTGTTTACCGATCAACTGTTTCTTGCAAGATATCACTGGATATTAAGTTTGATCCCGTACGTTTTATGGAAAGTTCGGTAAAATGAGAATAAAGTAAATTTCTCTCTCAATAATAGACAGAAACGCACAAAGTACGGGAATACTAAAAACCATATTTCTATCCCACAAGAAAGCGTCAGCTGTTTTGACATTTAATACACAAAATTATTTAAAGTAAATTAGATTATATACATTCCTATGTAACACATTAGTGTGCATTAACGCGAAATTCAAGTATGCACTTTTACGCTTTTATAATTTAATATTTTAATTTTAATTCACTATTTTAAATCTATCGTAAAATTTGTTTGCAATTTTTATTGTTCACTTTTCGAAACAGCTGACTATTTAACTGCTTGCCCAAACTAGCCCGAAGAAAGTTCAGACTATTTGTCTGAAGAAGAAGAAGAATACTTCTCTCACCTTTTGCCCGAACTTCGAGTACAGGAACAGTTTTCGGGCAGAGTGGGATCAAGCAGGCTCCACTGTTGAGTACGGGAACAAACCTATTGTCTGCGTACTTTTTTAAATTTACTGAGTATTTGTTACTAGCAAAGTAAGCAGACAGACCTAATATTGAACAGCATAGTCTTACAGAGTAAATACTTCTTGTATAGATAATTTTGTTGTATTTATTTATAAAATTTATACAATGTTTAATAAGCTGATATTTTACAGATATTGTACAATAAGAGCATATATACACATATTTTTTATAAAACTGAGAATATTTAATACTTACCTTTAATTTTGTTATAAATTATCGCCTATTAAAAATAATTTGGAAAAATTACTCTTTTGATTGAAGTTTATTACTATATCAAAACTTCAATTTTCATCCCTGATACATCATAAAATTAAGCACACAAATGTTTAGAATTTACCGCACCCAGTATAAGCATGCATGAACATGTATTTTGTTTTACTTATTTACTGACATTATAAATACGCCACTAAGTTTGCCTTATCATTTTTTTCTTACCTTAACTGTCCATATATGTTTACCTAATGAACGCGCCGCGCTTTATCAATTTTTTTTTCTTACCTTAACTGTCAATATATGTTTCCTATTGAATCTTTGGTTGTTATTCCGGCTGCATAAAGTTTTTGTGCAAATTTCAGTGCATTATCATTGACATCATTTACGGTTATATTAACAATCAAAGTATAGTTAATGCTATTGGGATTTGTGATAAGACCTTGTTTGCTGTTTGAAACTTTTAATGCGTATACTCAGCTCTTCTATCGATTCCCGGTCCAGGTAGTATTTAATTTTAAAACACCAGTTTCAGAGTTAAGCAGCAAATAACTTGGCTTCATCGGGATTAAAGGAATCTAAAATTAAAAATTTTAATATGACAAACAAAATGAGTTTTGTTTGCCAGTTATTATGTTGTTATTAATAAAACTATTTTATGTTTATTAAGTTCATATATAGATAATAAGTTGTATAAATAAAACTGCAAGTTTTATTCTCTTTATTTAAAATAATTGTTATATTAATGACAATTGTTTTAACTACCTTTAATGAATGGTTTAATTTAGCAATCGTTTTGCCATTAGACGACTAATATTAGCTGTTTACAGATCGACATT
>BGZK01004818.1:0-11365 GCA_005406025.1 Eumeta japonica | reverse complement strand
GTAGCTTTTCTTCGTCGAGTTAGTTTGATACAACCCGACAACAATAATATTAAGGGGGATCTTATGAAGAGGAATACGACCAATAAAATCCTTCATTTAGCTATTTTCACGCTGTAATAATGGATCTGCATAAAAAGGCATGGCAATTTAAAGGAAAGTCACTTCTTCAATAACAAAATTACAGAGAAAATTATTTTCGATGAAGTCTTATTAATATTATTTTAAATAGTTAAAATTAAAAAATGAACTTACCTTGTTTGAAAAAGTGTAGTACATACGCGTCTTACAGAGTCATAGCATAAATTGTATAAGGCTGCGTACTTGATGTTCATGTTGCTGTTGATGCATGTATGCACATAAAATATGAGGCCAAGGTTAGCCTCATTGGTAAAAACAAGAAAGCACTTTGATCTTTTCATTTGCATATATTAATTCCTTTGAACTAACATTTTTAAATCACTTCTCTTTTTATTTTTCCCACAGATATTATATAAATTACTCTATTTCATAAAACAAAAACTTCCTATGAAAAATTTTAACATTAAAAAAGAAAATATCTCGCTCTAAATATGCCCACAGCTCCATATTTTAAATGCCTAGTTAACTTACCTCAATTACTGACTGGAATTGCTTATTAATTTAGATGTAATAATTTAAAGCTTTTTCTTATTAGGGATATTTTTTTCTTTGCAATTTTCCTCAAGAGGACTACTATATCCAATTGGATAAGAGAACTTTGCTTTTATTTTAGCACTTTATACTCACTATATTGGTTTAACTTTTACTACTTATAAACTGATTTTTCTTGCATTAGGCACACTTCGAACTTAATATTAAACAATTTTTCACTTTTTAATACATTTTGAACACACATGTTACTGGCACTTGCATTTTTCAAGTTTGCAAATTATTTTTTCATCGGTGTTTTGGAGGGCTTTATAGTGTTTGTTGTTTGTAAACACATGTAATTCAAGTCAGAGTTGTTCAGCTTATAGGATAAACACCAAAATTAAAGTATGCTGCCAGACCTGCGGTAAGAGTGTTTTAAAATTTCGCACTAGCTCAACAGTTTTAGGTTCAATGTCGCTTCTTTCCAAACAAAAATTTAAGTTATTGGCCAATAGGCTACATGTATTACAAATAAATAAATAAATGAAAATTTAAATTGTAAACTCGCTAGAACGTGTTGAAATTAATATGGTGTTGGGGAAACATATTGTGATGGGATTTTAGTTTTAGGATTCATTTACTGGTAAATAACAGAAAATCTAACAGAACAGAGTTGTGTGTGTCACTATATAGCATTAATAATATTATGACTCGTCTGCTTTACAAAAATTAATCTCTGTTCGCATGATATCCATCATTATATGAAAATTTCCATAAGCATATGCAATTTATACAGACTTGTCAAAAATTTGAGTTTTAGTCCACACTATCGCATATATTTTGAACACATGATTTTTTTTTTTTGATACTGAAATATGCCCTAATTTGAAATTAAAGAAATTGAAAAATATACTTGGTAGCTTTATTATTATATTAATGGGATACCCTATTCTGGAAAAATGAAATTAACAACTCTGTGCTTCTGACATATTGCAAAGGTAAAATAACAAATTGTTTCTGGTGTTCTTATTGTAGGTAGTTCCTTTAATTTTATATAAAAATATTTATTAAATCTGAACTGCAATGGCAAAGCTAGAAAAATCCCATAAATCAAAGGCAAAAAAGAAAACACAATAGTGCTCGTGCTGAAGATGAAGTGGCAGATAAAAGTGTTATAGTTGAGGAACAGATTGAATGTAATGATCCCATGGAGATAAATACAGAAACTGAAAAAGGTATTAATTATTACTTTGCAACGTTTGTACTTTGTCTCAAAACGTAGATCCTTTTTTTCTAGTACACAAAAAGAAATCAAAAACGAAAATATAGAAAAGGAGAGGTTCAAGAAAAATGTAGTAAAACGCTATCTAATGATGACCATGAGGCGGACGATGATTATCATGAACCTACACAAGAAGAGTTGAAAGAAAGCGAAAAACCAGAAAACAATTTAGCGATAATAACAGGTCGTCAAAAGAAAACAGAAGCATCAAAATTGCTAGAGGCTCAAAGGGGCAATCTGTGGAAAAGATAAAGAGCGCAATGCTAAATATTTGAAAAATGGAAACATATGCGAGATTGTTGGAAATTCTGAAAAACTACGACAAATATCTATACAGCAGACCATTTTTGACAGCGATAAACTGGATGCGAACATATGGCCCATCGCCTTGGAATATCTAGCTGGTAGCAAGGGTGCAGCTAGGGATAAAATGTTAAATTAGCAAATGACGTTATCGATGAGATTGATAAAATTTGTGAGCAGCAGGAATCAGATCAAGAAAAGCAATCTAATGTCAATTCTATAAAATATCAAAAGAGCAAGAGACTTGCTTCAAGTCTTGGATTGAACAAGTTTTAACACATATTGAATAACTAGAATTATGCGATTCTTTTAAATTGGTTTTACCTCAAATTTAATTGAAATATTTTTTATGTTTAAATGGCTACAATAAATATTTGTTAATAAATACCTTTATATGTTTTCTTGAATTAGTAGGATACTTGACTTGAAGTAATACAACGGTTAAAAGCCTAAAGTTTCCTCAAATTTAAATGAAAAATAATAAAAGCAAGCGCTAAAATATATCCTTATAGCAAATGTTGCTTTTATTGTTTTTTACTTATTTACAAATCAACATAAGCTAATAATTTATCAACGTAATCAACACGTCTTTGTAACAAATCTAGTTCTTCCTCGCTGAGCTTTAAGGTAGTTTTATGTTCCTTAAGCAAAAAGTGTTGTAGAAATAGTCGCAAACTTTGTTTGAATTGCTGAAGTTTTGTATTTTTTGCTAGTCTTTCGAAGGCCTTATATAAATTTTCCTCTTCTGTAGACAATAAAAGACTCTTGCAAATGTCTTTCATTAAAGCAAACGATTGTTTATCAAGTTGCAAAAAGTCTACAATCTTCAATACAGCCAACTGTAGACCATTATTAATTATTAGATGCTGTAGAAAACGAGCCAAATTACGTACTTGGATTTTGTTAAGAGAATCAATTTCATTTATACGATCCCAACAGGCAAATTGATATGCTAACTGGTATTTCCTATTATAGTTGCAAAATTTTAATGCCAAATGAGCATAATAAGGATTGGACAACTTTTCATTGAGACAACAGTGTAGGGTGACATAGGCTATCGAACGTTGATCTTTCACTGCTAAATGTAAATTTTTCGAAAGCGTCAATGTAGTCGGCAGCACTCATTATGATACAGAATATATTACGCCTTTCTTCAGTATTCATTTTGCTGCTTGGCAAGTTTAAGTAATTGATCAGAAAATTTTGTTCTTTTGACATTGCGTCTTTACACTTTTTGAGCTGCTGCCATTTCATTTATATTGCCTGTCCACGCAGATCCAACTACCCACCATTTACCAACAGTATCAGCGCGCAGTAAATCCTCCATTGTAATATTAAGTGTTATTACGTATTTATCATTTCTTAACATTGCCTTCAATTTTTCTTAAATTTTCATGTAGCGATGGATCAAATTTGGGAATTTTATTAATGTTATTATTTTCACCGCATTTAATATATCTACCATAAATTTAAGTCTTAAATTATCTTTTAGTTCCATTGAAGACGACGCAATTTTTGTTTGAACACTTATCATCATCTTTTAAATGCCAATGGATCATCTTTTCTTAGTTTAAAGCCTACGGATTGAAATATTAGTAACAAGCATTCGACAGTTTTTTCTTCCAGTTGACTCGTTAAACGATCTATAATTTCCAGCATCAATCTATGTTCAAATATTTTAAAACATACATGTAGCTGAGTACTAGAACCAAATTATTTAATCGTTTATCTTCCTGCTGCAATTGAGGTAAGTTCGTTAATATGTTATCGAATTGCTCAATAAACATTTACAAAAAGTGAGCTCAATTTCATTGCCAATATGTGCATGTAAATATGCCAATAAAACCATATGCTCCTGTATCATTCGTTCGTTCGTTAAGACTTGGCTAATTAAAGCTTCCTGCAGCAATTTGGTAAGCGTTTCATTCATATTATATCGTGAGTTTTCATGTAGAGCTCTTCAATTCCATTGGAGATTTTATGAAGATTTGCTTCAGATAACCGATTAAGTAAACCCTTGCATTGCTTGCGAAGCCTTTCTAAAATCTCAGCTTGTTTGTTATCTGTGCTTGCCGATAGCATGGCTCTTTGATGGGGTGGTATATATCGTTGAGAACCTTCGGCAACACCTTCTCTAATAATATTACCAAGTTTATCTCGTTTTCTACCGTAAATATCTTCTTTTACTAAAAATAAAGTAGAAAAGTACATACAAATATTAATAAATATTAATCATTGAATTTTATCTAATTTACATTCCTCCTCCTCTACATTTTCCTCTGATTCTTCTAAATGTATATCATCAAAATCTTTATCCTTATCAAGATCACTTTCGTCCTCACATTCTAAATCTGACCCATCAGATTCCTCGCCGCTACCAAATATTGCATTAAATTTTTCTTCGTCTTGCTCTTCATCCACTCCAACTAGGTTCTTTGTTTGTTTTTTCAATGCTTCCTTTCGTTTATCCTTAAGTGCCTGCTTTTCCTTTTCCTCTTCATCATCCAGACATAATTCAATGCGAAATCCAAGCCATCATTAAACATTTTACGCACTAATCGGTGTTTATCTTTAGTTTTATTTAAGCCTAATTTTTTTTCTAGCTTGGCAATCACTTTGTCTTCTTCCTCATTTTCAAGCTTCAACTGCTTGATGCGACGTTTGTTGGACGCATTTGTTATTTCTTTTTGGCGTTGCAATTCTTTTCGATGAACTTCTTCAGCACTCGGTCTTATTGGATGTACCTGTTTTGGTTTTTTTTTAGGCGATTGCTTATTCGCCGTAGACTTTTTGTTTTAACGTTTCTGGTAATAGATTGTCGACCTCCTCATCGGAAAAATCCGAATCTAATGATTCGTCATTGTCCGAAGCAACTTCCCAGACAAAAGTTCTTCTATAGGAATACGATCGGATCTATAATGGTCTCTGGATTCTTCCTGTTGTTCTTTTTTTTTTTGGATCGTGGGGTTTTTGCTGAAGTTTAGCTTCTGCAACAAGTTTTTTACCTTCGGTTTTACTGGAGAAAAATAAACGTTTATGTTGCTTCTTTTCCAGAGCCTTTTGTTTCCTCGATTCTTTACGAGATAATTTCTTAATAGGAGCTGTTTTAAATTTCCTTTTCTTTAGATTTGCCATTTCCCAAAATTTTTTGTCACTGAACAACAAAATAAAATAACTTTAATTACGAATTATGAAAAACAAACAACAAACAGCTGTAAAAACGTGCAGGGAGAAATCATATTACAGAGATGGTACAAACATCAAAATATCGATATTTCACAAACTGATATATCAATGGTGACGAAAATTGAAGGGCAGAAACATTAAAATGGTTATGTTTTGTGCCTAACTTGTTAAAAGTTTTGTTTATTTTGCTTTTATAACTTTCGAAGTAAATTCATTCAACAACTAATATGATGCTAAATAAAATCACAAGCTATATTTTGTCACCTGAAACCGTTGAGACAATGAAAGTAATCAAAGCAAAATAGCAACTCAATTAAAAATTGGTATAAAGCAAGTAAGAGTGCTATTTGTGGCTAGGCCGCATTTTGAATATGAACAAAATATGTATATTACAATTTGTCTAAAATTTTTCCCATGTAAATTCTTTTTCCATATATATATCTTTATATATATATATATATATATATATATATATATATATATATATATATTGTTACTAAAATTGCTAAACATTCAGTTCCAACCTCTCGAAAAATCATATATTGATACGTCTCAATTATATGAGGACTAATGTTTTAATATTTTTACCACGTGTGCTTTTTACAACCAAAGAGTTTTTGATTTATTTACAGTCTCAACTGTTTTCATATCCTTAAAATTTGTACATCATTTCCACTTCCACCTTTCGTACCACATTGTTTTGGTTCCCCTACAGGTTCTTAAGAAATCAGTTATATATATGTATGTATAGCATATCTTACTCATAATTTTTATTGCTATCAAAGATTGACGATTTTCACAGTGTAGAGACCATATGGTTTACATTTTGTGCTGCCGTAGTACAATACAATCTCTGCTCTTCCAGTACTATTTGAGCAACGCTATGTTTTCAATAGAATTGAAAGCGAATTTCTTTGCTATAAATTAAAAACTCGTATAAATATAGTGTTACTGAAATTTAATTAAATAATTATGTTAGCCAAACGCTTTATTTGTCAAATTTCTAACACGAGATTTATACGATTGCCCCCCGTAAGTCAGCTTTTTAAAAAATTTTCAGTTTCATAGTTAACGCAGTGTTACTGCGTCTTACATAAACATTTGTTAATTATGGTTTTCCAAATTTACAGATCTCTGCACATAACTATTTACATATACCAAAAACAGTGCAAACTGTGGGAATATCTTATGAATTTTTAAAACCACTACAGAATCTAACATGCCAATACTGTTCAGCCAGTAGTACGACTACTACACCTGCCGGAGTAGCTGAGAAGGCGGATAATAAAGATAATGGAATATTACATAGAGTTTTAAAAAAAGTCGGCTTCACACCAGACTCCAAAACAGTATGCAAATTTTACTTTTTATAGATATTGTTATTGCTATTAATACACATTTTCTTAAAGCGACTGAAAGTGTCGAGTCATTTTCTGTACGAGAGCGTGGCCGACAAAATTAACTATATGGCTTTTCAACAAATTGGAAATGCCTAATACGTTTAATTCCTGGTTTCTAGTAACTGAATTACACGTTTGGATGTTGTTGTTAGAGCTATGGCTGAGGCTCCAGAAACTGGCGAAAATGGTAGATTTTTGAGAAATAGCATTGTTGAAGCTATGTGGGGTGATGTCAATACAAGGGCTAAAAAACTTGGGGTAATTATATTTACAAGCATATTTTTAATTAGTAATATAATAAAATGTACTGCTTTTTCTTTTATTACTAATTTAGGCCATAAATCCTTCACGTACAAGAAAACAAATCGAAGAACTTTCAGAACAATTTCAAGCTGCCTTAATTGCATATGACGAGGGTCTTATGTCAGAAGATACGGTGTTGGCCGCTGCAATATGCGAAGATTTTTGAAATGAATTGTAAAGAATACGAAAGACTTGAGCTCATGGTTAAGTATGTGCCAAGTCAAATGTTAGATAACCTTTCACGTCAACAGTTTCTTATAAAGCCAAAAATAGCATGGCAAGATCTGGATAAAATCGATAATTAGTCAAATTTCATAGATTTTATTACATGTAATTAAGAAAAAAAGGGCAAAATAAATAAAATATTTAAAAAACTGTAGCAACTAAAAAATATTTAGCTCATTAAACAAACAAGTCGTCTATACTTTGATCGGTTAGGGCTCTTAATTGACATTTGCAAAGAAATGCCATTAAGCGTCTTTCTATACATTGCAATGCTTCTTCCTCAAAACTGGAAAGAAGTGTATGAATTTTGCTATAATTCTCCAACGTATTATCGGTACCATATTCGTTTAATTGTTCAGTACCAACAACTTCTTCCACCAATTTCCTCTATTACATTAAATTCTTCATCTCTGCATAGGCTTCCTGTATAATATCTGTATTGTTCACTTCATCGCTTTCGACGAGTTCAACATCGACTTCCTCGCTGCGGGAGGACTCGTTATCATTTTCTTCTTTCCAAACAATCCCTTGCTGTAATTCTTCCAATGCTTTCAATTTACGCTTACTTAATTTTAACTTTTTGGTTTATTAGCTTGCACTGTGCACTCAAGAAACCTCATTTCTTTCTAAATAGGCCATGGATTCCCGTATTACACCGCTTTTGGGACAAAGAGCATTACTGTGCTTCAACTCTTTCTGAAACTGCCCGCGTAAGTTATTCCATCGATTTAAACAGAATTGTACTAAATTTAAGTGAAGCAATGGATATAATTAAAAGATTAGTGGGTGTATTAAATTTATTATCATACCAGGATATCCCATTTCTGCTGCTATTTGTTTCCACACTCTGTTTTTGCTTTCATCATGTCGAACGTAGACATTCCTGGCATTTGTCGCATGTATAAAACTGGATGAGGTTGCACCAAACTAATTAACTTAAAATCAAACGGTCTATTCTTCTTATGACTAGTTTTGTCATGATTTAATTATTTCCACTTTTTGTAAAATAAATATACGCAGATCTAATGATTTTACTTTGATTTGATGTAAACAAAAAAAAAAAAATAATAATGATGCCAGATTAAAATAATTAAACTATAGCATAAAGGAAATATATCACAAAATATATTTAAATATTTCTAGACATTTCTTATCTAAAATAAGCGCATATAAAAATGTTCTATAGCCTAAAATATTTGATATGAGAAAATATATATAAATATTTTTATATAAAATTATAGTCACACTCTTCGAGAAGTTCAATGATTTTCTGGCAACGTTACACTTTTGCTGGCTTTGTAAACAGTGCTGTCAAACTAAAGAAATTAAGAGAAGCTGCCGGACGGATACAGAATTACACATTTTTTCTTACCACCCGTTACAAATACTTTATATAAAAATAAAACTGTTTTTATTATTTTGAGCTTAAGGCCACTTTTATTTCTTTATTTATTGTCTTCAATATTTGGACGCCCTTCTGGGTATCCTATTTTTTATTTTTTTTGGAAAAAAAAAACAAACATAAAAGTAGTAATGTTGAAAATTAAAAAAGTTATGATCAAAAACGTAACCAGTTCTGCCAAAAAGTATCCAGGAAGAAGTAGTGGAAGAACTGGTTACGTATTTCTTCATAACTTTAATTTTTAAGATATCGACTTGATTTCTGTTGCATTTATCAGATAAATTTATTAGCTTTTTAATTTGGTGCTGCTTTCCTTGCAAACATCAGAAAAATTTATTTATGTCGATTATTCAAAAAAAGCAAAGGGTATATATAGCCCATTCACTTTTGACGAAAAACCGTTTTCCTCATAACTTTTTAATATCGAGATGATTTCTTCTGCGTTTTGTGGATAACTTAAACAGCTTTAATTTGGTGTATCGCTTTTAAAAACAAAACATACTTTTCGGTCATTTTTTCGCAAAGCAAAGGCTATAGCCCATGGTCATTTTAATGGAAAAATACCTTTTTGTCCTATCTATTCTCAATTTAAATTTAAGAAAATTATCTATCAAACACAAAAAGAATTAGATCGATATCTTAAAAATTAGCCAAGTTATGATCAAAACGGTATGCACTTCTACTAAACACTGGTTGGGAAAAGTAGCAGCATAACTAGATACCGTTTTGTTCAAACTTTTTAATTTTTAGATATCGACTTGATTTCGGCTGCATTTATCAGATAAATTTATTAGCATTTTAATTTGATGCTGCTTTCCTTTCAAATATAAGAAAAATTTATTTATGTCGATTATTCAAAAAAGCCCATTCACTTATTTGACGAAAAACACTTTTTTCGTTCAATTGGTAAAGAAAAACGTATGAATTAAAGTCAATAAAATTATTTATCGAACGCAAAAAGAACCAAGTCGATATGTTGAAGATTTAAAAAGTTATGATCAAAAAGGTAACCAGGTGGTAAGAAATTTAAAAATATGGTTTGAATGTGTGGGTGATAAAAAGGTTTTCTGAATTTCGATTTACAATTTATATATGTTGTGATTTAGTTTTATCATAAAAAAGAACTCACTACCAATGGAATCATTCCAAAGCACATTTCGCTCAACCAAGAATCTAACTCGTTTAACTCAGTTCCTCGAAAAATTTACTTTCCTATTCGAAGGCTGTTAAGTGGAATCTGAATGCAGTAACAAAATATGTAACTTGTCGCGTCATATGCAATTTATCCATGCATACATATACTCATTGAATTTGTTTTTTCCACATTAAAACTCGATATTTAATGGTTTTATTGTTATTTTTGCAGTGTTCATAATTTTTATTTGTTTTTGTGTTCTTTTGTTTCTTAATGTTCATTTTTTCTTGTAATTTTTCACAGTTCACAACCCACAAATGGAAAAAGCGAAAAAAAAAATAAAATAAAATTAATTGTTTAACTCTTGAAGTTGATAATATGAACCAATTTTAATTATCTTCCTATTATGGTTGGTTGTCTTTCGTTATTGACTTGTTATTTAATGTTTTTGTAAATTAATAATACTTTCTCTCACGATAAAATCAGTTAATAAATTAATTAATTTAAAAGGATTGTGATTGTTCTGGTTCATGTATTAAGTTTTTGTCAAGTTTGGTTTTCGCTTTAGAAATTTAATTTTTTTTCTTTTTAGATTTAAACTTATGTAAATTATAACATATATCTGTAAATGTGTGTATATATTTTAAAAATTTTTAGCATTAATTAAATATGAATATATACTTTATCTTTAGGGTTTTTTCTTTTGCAAGGAAGATATAATTTGATCTTGTTCTTTATGTTCGCTTTGTGCTAAAATAATACATTTTGTTTTCATTATTTATGTGTGTGTGTGTGTGTGTGTGTGTGTTGTGATTGTTTTTAGTGTTTGATTTCTTTTCTTGTTTATGGAGTTGTGAACTCAATTAAATTTAAATTTATGGAAATTACATAATTATTTTTTATTTATAATTTGGCACATATTACATTATTTTTTATAATTTTCATATTATTATTTATTTTTTTTAACTACATTGATACGTATTAAATGTAAAAAGAACTGGTACAAAGAAAATATTTTAATTAAAATTATTTTCGAATAAGTATGAAAGGTAAATCGAATTATGCAATTTTTTTCAACCAAACTAATTGTCATACTTTTATATTTTACAAAATATTTATTTTGATTTAGCATTCTATAAAAAATTGTTGGTATCAATTTGTAAAATTTGCTTTTAAAGTAATATTTTTAATATGGACATTTTTCAATTTATTTCTTATATTTTGTTGCATATATAGCACATACTTTAACGGTGGATTTATATTATATATTTATTTTAAAATATACTACTATTTCCTCAAAAGCTATTCAGCAAATTAAAATTAAATATTTTAAAGTACAATAAGCAAATAACAATTATTTATGATGTGAGATTTGAGTTGAAACGAGTTTAATTAAAAAAAAAGAAAATAAGCAAAACAAAACTTTATTGCAATAATATATATTCTTGAGAGTTCAACAAGCTAATTTCCAAACAGATACATCACCAAAAATAACTGTTGGCTAAGCTGTCAAACAGCAA
>BGZK01004817.1:0-11366 GCA_005406025.1 Eumeta japonica | reverse complement strand
GAAAAATAAATATTTGCGTAAAGTTGGAAATATGCAGGAAGTTCCATCGCCCTCTGCTGCTAGAAAATAAAAATCAGAGCAACTGCGAAGTCTGAACAGAGATACTGATAACTTTGTCGATTTATAAAATGCGAGCTGAAAATTGGAGCAGCTATATACAAAAATTGGTATTCTCAGGAAGTGTACTGTTTACGAAAAGCAGTTGGTAATACTCAATACAAGCAATAAAAAATTTAAAATTAAGCCGCAATACGCTATTTTTCGACGCAACGGGCAGTGTTGTGCAAAAGTTTGAAAATTCCCTCAAAAAGACTTTTCTTATATTCATTTATCGCACGTGAGAAAAACGATGAACGTGGCATATTCTTCACCTATTGCCGAGGCATTTTAAAGCAGTCCTTCAGAAGACTTAGAAGGTTCCACTTAGCGCTTTATATATTTTGTTCTCGAAACAAAGTTGCATAGCCAATATGCAAAAAGAGTTTGCTTAGATTGGAGTTGGGCGTCAATAAACGCCATTAACAGATTTAATAAGCAAAACAATCTCAATACAATCCGATCAATACTTGGCTGCTTGCTATAGTCTATGTTCAAAGAGCTCCAAATGTAGCTTCGTGGTCATCCAAATTTGTTGTGTAAATTTTTGAGGATTGCTTTTAAGGATATCGAGGTGCACCTCTGACTCTGTGGCTTCGGGTACTTACTTTCTTGGCAATTTCTTTACGCCATAAATATAAGCCAAATACATTCATTTTTCGATTGGATAAGGAGAATGATTACGCTGACAGCATTGAAGTATAAAACAATTGATGTTGATGCTGCGCTAAATTATAAACTTTCAGAGGACATATATGCAGAAGACTTAAAATACGACAAAATTAATATTCAAAATACCGAATTTAACGCAAACTACAAAAAAGTCCTTATTATCTAAAGCAAGAAAATCCATTTTGATGCTACGAAGAAAGTCCTAAAAGAAGATAAAAAAATATATATTACAATGAAAGATTATGTAAGTTACTTCTATGTAAATATGCAGCATTCGCTCCTTTGTTGGACCAACTTAATGGGAGTATTTGTGGGAAACGAAAGCTACCAGAATAGCTAACAGCCCGGTTGAAATATTTCAATATTGTAAAAAATGTAACCCTCGAAGGACAAAGATTTATGCGAACATCGGAATTATGTAAGACGTTCCTACGTTTACATTCAAGCTAAGCTGACGTCGAAACTAAAATATATCGAGGAAAACCAAATGCAAAAAGTTGAGAAACGAAAGATTGTTGATCTAGAAGAAGACATTTGGAGAAGAACCCAAAAAGATAAAATCCAATATTAACAGCAACATCTTTAATGAAAAAGTTTTAAAGAAGTCTCGCGACTGCCAGAGCACTAAAAGATACGTTTTTAAAATTTTCAAATATTGTGGAGAAATTGGGATTCGAAATATTTCCACCAGAAATTGATTTAATCAATTTAATGTAGCAATCCAAAGAGAGCTATATAATAATGTCTTAGAAATTTACATATATATAATATTTAATAGCCACGCAAACGCTTATTCTACATCATGCAGTGAATGTAGAGCTTTTTTATGACGAAACTACAAACAATCTCAATCTTTTGAAATATGAGCATATATTCATACCGATTTTGCATCAGCGACATTTTACAATGGTGTATATTAACACCAAGGAAAAGACTTTATTTAAATCCTACTGGAGAAAGAAACAATAACGTTTTTTTAAACACATTTAATTCAAAAATTAAGGAGAAAAATATTCATTAGTGACGTTAGACCACGATAAGCAGGATATATCTAAAGACAGCTATAATTTGTGGAGTATATGTCTGCCAATTTGTTGCAAATATATTAGAAGGTAAAGTCTGCTAGGTATGAAAATCCTAATATTTATAGGCATACCATGAAAAGTTTTTATGACAACGCAGACAATATTCATACTACGTGCTTTCCATGCGGTGCAACAATAGAGGCAAATAATATTTGTGTTGAATGCGAGAGAGCACCATGCAATGACTGCTTAAAAATATTATTATAAGGATATCAAGCAAGCTTTTGCTTGCATGTTTTACCATGCAAGTAAAAATGCGTTAATAGCCTTTATTATATCATCTAATCTTGGTAATCAGAAACACATACATATACTGAGATATAATGTAGCTACAAACTATTTTAATGATTTATATTTGTTTTATTCTATTAAATATAAATAATAACATAGATTATGGTAGCAAAACCGAATATTCGCTTTGAAAACAACATATTGATTGGCATGTAAGATAGATAAAAGTTATACATACATACATTAGTGCGTATGTATACATGTAGAAATATGGAAAATGGTGTAGGCCTACTGGGGAGTGAACCATTATAAAAAATTGACAACGCGCTAACGTGTAGTACCTCAATGGTAGTGTGGAAATCTACACATTTACTGAAAAATTTGTACTTAAAAATTATTGATTATTATAATAATTTAACATTTTACACTTTAATATTTCATTAAAGTTCGGCAATCAGGAACAAAAATACTGTGATATATAGTACAGCTACAAACTCTTTCATAAAATTAAAACTAAATTTTCATAAAACGTCTCCTCAGAAATTTGGAAAAATTCAAAAAAAAAAATTGAGTTTTAAAGTGGTTTTCTCGATTCCCAAGATTATTTCAGATATCCCACCTGTTAGGTATCATAAAGGACCCTTTGGACTTCCATTTCCACATGGTCTGTACTTGGAAGAATTTACCGTTTTCCCAAAACCCACTTATCCTCAGAAATTTGGAAAAATTCGAGTTAAAGTGCGTTTTCTCGATTCAAGATTATTTCAGATATCCACCTATTAGGGTATAAAAGGACCCTTTGGACTTCATTTCCAATGGTCTGTACTTGGAAATTTGCAAAACCCCAAATTCCTACATCTATTAAGGAAAAATATATATGAATTTAATTTAAAAAAACATATACCTAAATTACCAAGGGTAACCTTGGATTTTAACTGGGTTTTAATTGTGTTTTCTAAGGAAAAAGAGAACAACTTATGAGCGTTTTGCAATTACCGTTACAAAAGATAAATCCTGGTTGTACTTTTATTTACATATGTAGCCATGTCAAAATTTTTTGATGACGGCATTCTGTGTTTAATACGCTGAGAAGTGTGAATAAATATTGGAGTCTTGTTACGCTGTGAAAAGTGAAAAAATTGTGCTACTATGTATAACCCTAAAATATTTTTTATAAATTTTGTTAAACTCTATTTTATAATCTAAAGAAAAAATGTGGTATATCCATCAATGATTTCTATAGTGATTGCCAAATATTTTGTATATTGATTTGCTTACAAAATATAATAGTTTCGCTTCTATGTTAAATACTATGAAAAAAGGCAGATAATAAAAGGGTATGCGGAACACCATGAATTAAATTAAAATTAAATTAAATTTCACAAAAGTAAAATTTATTGAAAGTTTTTGCATTTAACCCAGTAAAAAAAACCAATTATGATTTTTTTTCTAACTAGGTATGTACTTACATACTTACAAATGTATGTACGTATTTTGCTTGAATTTTGTTTGATAATAAAATAGGGTTTTAAATGTACATGCATACATAATACATAAATACATATATTTACGTACCTATTACGTGACCTATACCCAAAAATTACAAAATGAAAGATGTGAAAAAAAATTCAAATTTTTAATGAAATTTTCTAATCAGAAACTGATCGTTTCAATAAGTGTGTGCAAAAAAAAAATAACGTTTTTAATAAAGTTCTTCTTTGTGAGCTCCTTCAATTACATATGTATATATGTATGCAATATAGGACTACATATCGATGCCTTAATTGAAAAAATGTTTTATTTTTAAAATTTCTATTACTATTTAAGTAAAATAAAAATTAATACATCTACATATGCATATGCATACATACATAAAAAATATACATATATCGTCATATGATTTCATAAAGTTACATTGAAACCAAAAATTTTAAAATTTTATATTATAATATGTATACATATACATATTATAATATGTATAAACTTAATGTATTACATAATATATAGCTTTAAACTGAAAAAAGTTAGATAGTTTTCTGTTAATTTTTTATGAGTTTTTTTTTGTTCTCCTGTAAATGTTGTTTTAATGCAACACAGAGCATTTATGCATTCATATGATGATATACAAAATTTAATACTACGTTACGCTCTTTCTCATTATCTTTCATATGCTCTCAAGTATTGGTGCAGATTTGTCAACAATGTTTTTTTTTTTTGCATTACTTATTGTACTTTTTTCTAAACGGTAGCAATATCATATTTACATAGTTGGTTATTCACATAGAATAGAACAATTTATTACAGCGTTTGTTTAGTTAGCAGTACTGTTTCAGCTACTTTTTTTGATCTCTCTTAAAATGTTTTTCAAACATGCTTATCTACGAGCAACATTTATTTGTTGTTGAAATTATTTTAAAGTTCGAAAACAACAAGTTGCTGTCTTGGAAGAGTAAATGTTGGTCGTAGAACAAGTTTCTTTTTATTTTGTTTGTTTGTAAAGATTTTAATATTACTGTTATTTTTTAAAAAAATGTTTTCATGTTTATAATTTGTTTTTTCTATTACTCAAAAATTTTTTCGTTCAATATTTGTTATCAAAAATTTTAATTATGTATATATTTTTCCTGAAGATGCTAACAAATTGTTAGCGAAATATTGAAAATAAATTATATAAAAACATTTTTTATATAAAAAACAAGATCTGGAGCTGTAACAATTATTTTAAATAGAAAAAACACATGTTAAAAAAAGGAAAAACGTACATACCCAGCGGAAAAATGTCAATAGGAATGCAGAAGGTAATATATAGGTTGCATAATCTTTTATTACAAATGCATTACTATTTATACAGGACATGGCTAAATATTGTAATAAATCAATAAAGAAATTTGAGATTGGTAAAATACCTTGCCGTTTTTTAAGGATAAGTTATTACGTAGCTATTATTGTGAAATTAATACATTATATTTTTGATTATTTATGTAATCAATTACTTGTTTTCCCACTGGTAGTTGGTTGTTCTCGTAGAACGGAACAATTTATTACAGCGTTTGTGTAGTTAGCACTCATAGCTGCCTGATTTGACGATTGGACGACATGTACCCTGATTTTGAACATATGAGCTTCAAAGATTTTGTTTTCAAATAGCTTGAAAAGATGCAACCAGCAACCAATTTGAAGATGTTTTAACTTTATTTAAAAAAAAGCAAAAAAAATGCATCTTAGTCACGTTCGTTGTCAAACTTTTAGACCTGCACGAACCATTAAACATTTATTTTGCATTCGATTCATTATTTACAACATTGACACCGCGAAATCGATTACCATACATTTATATTATATAAATAAAATAAAATTTTTAATTTAAGTTGTTTCCAAGTGAAATGAAATTCAAAATCTTAATGACGAAATACAAACTTTGCTAAAAACTAATTTGTTTAAAGCCGAACACTTTCATTTCATTATTGATAGAGACAAGAATTATTTTTTAAATATAGAAAAAGTATATGTCAGATACACATATATTAGCAGTTTAAATTACCTGCATTGCTTTTTAGTTTTTAGCAGAGTTTGTATTTCATCATATACCTACATTTTGAATTTCACTTTGAAACAATTTATTTATATTGTTAACAATCCCTGAAATGTGTTTTAGAAAACGCATTTAATTTTTTTTTTACTTTATTTAAATTATTCATAACCAATGTGGTGGTTGCAATATTGTCAATGTTTGCAGTGAATGAGAAATAAATTTTTAATGGTTCGTACAGGTTTTAAATTCTGATAGAAACAGCCAACGAGTCTGACAAGGATGTAAAGTTTATATTTATTCTTTCTAATGAAGCTAAAATATCTTCAAATTGGTTGCATCTTTTCAGGCTATTTGACAAAAAAAAAAATGGTGCAAATGGTGCATCGAAATCAGGGCAAAAATCGTACTATGGTCAACCTGTCATTTTTAGTACCTGAAATCGTCAAAATGACGATAAATCGTCAAATCTGGCAGTTATGTTTCAGCTAACTGTTAAAGAGAGCGAAAGATGACTTCTTTGTTTGATCTCACTTAAAAACAAATACTTTTCAATGATTTTTAACCAGCGTTGTCAACTTGGGCGTTTCGCGACATTTTGGGGATTTTTAAAATTTTTGGTGCCAAAAATTCCTTAGTTGGTGCGTGGTGTGTTTTTTCATTAAATTTTGGTGTGTTCTTAAATTTTTGGTGGCATCAAAATAATATATAAGGTTTACTAACTTGGTATAAATACCATAGTTATTAATAATTGTTGATCTCGTTATAAAAACAGAATTCATAAAGTTAAAACATACAAAATGTATATTATCAAATAAAAAAAAATAATAATATAGCAAATTAATACAAACATACATACCATTTGTTTTCGTTAAGTTTTTCTTTTAAAAAAGTTTTGTGTAGAATTTATAAATATTATATCATTTTTGTTAATTTTTATTATTATTTTTTTAACCTTGAGCTGTGAGTGTTTTATTATTATATTTTAAATTGATGCAATAAATATAAAAAAAAACTTCTAAAATTGGTGCTTTTCTTTAAATGTCGCGTTTTTTTTCTACATTTTGCTGCGTTTTGGAATTTTAAAGTTGACAACGCTGTTTTTAACAGTCTTTTGTGATATCATTATTAAGTCCGGATACTAATTCTCGGATTTTGCTTTTACCCCCTTCAATTTCAAATTTCAAAAAAAAAATATAAAATGTATATATATATATATATATATATATATAAGTATATATGTATATCCATATTCATCCAACCACCGAGCTCATTGTTTTCTTAACTTTTGATTTAAAATAGGAAAAGAAAGGTCATAATTTGGAATACGTTCTCAGTAATTTTCGTGATATATGCAACGATAGTCAGATTCCATCACTATTTGAAAATGTGGTGGAAAGGTTAGAAATAAACCTTGTTCCATTCATAGAAAATGACCACAGACAAACAGAACCAGAACATACACCAGTGTTAAATGAATAGAGTTGTACCAAAGCGGAGAACCGTGAGCTCCCAAATATTTTCATGATATTGGAAAACTTCGAGGACGAAAAAAATAAATATTTGCGTAAAGTTGGAAATATGCAGGAAGTTCCATCGCCCTCTGCTGCTAGAAAAATAAAATCAGAGCAACTGCGAAGTCTAGACAGAGACACTGATAACTTTGTCGATTTATATAAAATGCGAGCTGAAAAGAATTGGAGCAGCTATATACAAAGAATTGGTATTCCTCAGGAAGTGTACCTGTTTACGAAAAAGCAGTTGGTAATACTCAGTACAAGTAATAAAAAAATTTTAAAATTAAGCCGCAATACGCTATTTTTCGACGCAACGGGCAGTGTTGTGCAAAAGTTTGAAAATTCCTCAAAAAGACTTTTCTTATATTCATTTATCGCACACGTGAGAAAAACGATGAACGTGGCATACTTCTACCTATTGCCAGAGGCATTTTAAGCAGTCACTTTTCAGAAGACTTAGAAAGGTTCCACTTAGCGCTTTATATATTTTGTTCTCGAAACAAAATTACGCCAATATGCAAAGAGTTTGCTTAGATTGGAGTTGGGCGTCAATAAACGCCATTAACAGAGCATTTAATAAGCAAAACAATCTCAATACAATCGATCAATACTTGGCTGCTTGCTATAGTCTATGTTCAAAGAAGAGCTCCAAATGTAGCTTCGTGGTCATCCAAATTTGTTGTGTAAATTTTTTGAGGATTGCTTTTAAGGATATCGAGGAGTGCACCTCTGACTCTGTGGCTTCGGAGTACTTTAAACGGCAATTTCTTTACGCCATAAATATAAGCCAAATACATTCATTTTTCGATTGGATAAGGAGAATGATTACGCTGACGGCATTGAAGTATAAAACAATTGATGTTGATGCTGCGCTAAATTATAAACTTTCAGAGGACATATATGCAGAAGACTTAAAATACGACAAAATTAATATTCAAAATACCGAATTTAACGCAAACTACAAAAAAAGTCCTTATTATCTAAAAGCAAGAAAAATCCATTTTGATGCTGCGAAGAAAGTCCTAAAAGGATAAAAAATATATATTACAATGAAAGATTATGTAAGTTACTTCTATGTAAATATGCAGCATTCTGCTCCTTTGTGGACCAACTTAATGGGAGTATTTGTGGAAACGAAGCTACCAGAATAGCTAACAGCCCGGTTGAAAGCTATTTCAATATTATAAAAAATGTAACCCTCGAAGGACAAAGATTTGTGCGAACATCGGAGTATGTAAGACGTTCCTACGTTTACATTCAAGCTAAGCTAAATGACGTCGAAACTAAATATATCGAGGAAAACCAAATGCAAAAAGTTGAGAAACGAAAGATTGTTGATCTAGAAGAAGACATTTGGAGAAGAACCCCAAAAAAGATAAAATCCAATATTAACAGCAACATCTTTAATGAAAAAGTTTTAAAGAAGTACTCGCGACTGCCAAGAGCACTAAAAGATAAAAGATACGTTTTTAAAATTTTCAAATATTGTGGAGAAATTGGGATTCGAAATATTTCCACCAGAAATTGATTTAATCGAATTTAATAGCCTTAATCCAAGAAGAGAGCTATATAATAATGTCTTAGAAATTTACATATATATATTAATATTTAATAGCCACGCAAACGCTTATTCTACATCATGCAGTGAATGTGAAGCTTTTTATGACGAAAACTACAAGCTTAATCTCAATCTTTTGAAATATGAGCATATATTCATACCGATTTTGCATCAGCGACATTTTACAATGGTGTATATTAACACCAAGGAAAAGACTTTATTTAAATCCTACTGGAGAAAGAAACAATAACGTTTTTTAAACACATTTAATTCAAAAATTAAAGGAGAAAAATATTCATTAGTGACGTTAGACCACGATAAGCAGGGATATATCTAAAGACAGCTATAATTGTGGAGTATATGTCTAATTTGTTGCAAATATATTAGAAGGTAAAAGTCTGCTAGGTATGAAAATCCTAATATTTATAGGCATACCATGAAAGAAGTTTTTATACAACGCAGACAATATTCATACTACACGTGCTTTCATGCGGTGCAACAATAAAAGAGGCAAATAATATTTGTGTTGAATGCGAGAGAGCACCATGCAATGACTGCTTAAAAATATTATTATATGATATCAAGCAAGCTTTTGCTTGCATGTTTTCTCAATGCGAAGTAAAAAATGCGTTAATAGCCTTTATTATATCATCTAATCTTGGTAATCAGAAACACATACATATACTGAGATATAATGTAGCTACAAACTATTTTAATGATTTATATTTGTTTTATTCTATTAAATATAAATAATAACATAGATTATGGTAGCAAAACCGAATATTCCTTTGAAAACAACAACATATTGATTGGCATGTAAGATAGATAAAAGTTATACATACATACATTAGTGCGTATGTGGTAGAAATATGGAAAATGGTGGGCCTACTGGGTGAACCATTATAAAAATTGACAACGCGCTAACGTGTAGTACCTCAATGGTAGTGTGAAATCTGCATTTACTGAAAAATTTGTACAAAATTATTGATTATTATAATAATTTAACATTTTACACTTCAATATTTCATTAAAGTTCGGCAATCAGGAACAAAAATACTGTGATATATAGTACAGCTACAAACTCTTTCATAAAAATTAAAAACTAAATTTTCATAAAACGTCTCCCTCAGAAATTTGGAAAAATTCAAAAAAAAATTGAGTTTTAAAGTGCGTTTTCTCGATTCCCAAGATTATTTCAGATATCCCACCTGTTAGGTATCATAAAGGACCCTTTGGACTTCCATTTCCACATGGTCTGTACTTGGAAGAATTACCGTTTTCCCAAAACCACTTATCTCCTCGAAATTTGGAAAAATTCAAAAAAATTGAGTTTTAAAGTGTGCGTTTTCTCGATTCCCAAGATTATTTCAGATATCCCACCTATTGGTATCATAAAGGACCCTTTGGACTTCCATTTCCACATGGTCTGTACTTGGAAGAATTTACCCAAAACCAAATTCCTTGCATCTGTTAAGGAAAAATATATGAATTTAAAGTATATACGCGCCAAGTTACAGGTAACCTTGGATTTTGCTTTGGGTTTTAATTGTGTTTTTTATAAGGAAAAAGAGAACAACTTATGAGCGTTTTGCAATTACCGTTACAAAAGATAAATCCTGAGAGCGTTGTACTTTTATTTACATATGTAGCCATGATCAAAATTTTCATGATTGGCATTCTGTGTTTAATACTACGCTGAGAGTGTGAATAAATATTGGAAGTCTTGTTACGCTGTGAAAAATTGAAAAATTGTGCTACTATGTATAACCCTAAAATATTTTTATAAATTGTTAAAAGCTCTATTTTTATAATCTAAAGAAAAAAGATGGTATATCCATCAATGATTTCTATAGTGATTGCCAAAATATTTTGTATATTGATTTGCTTACAAAGTATAATAGTTTCCTTCTATGTTTAAATACTATGAAAAAAGGCGATAATAAAGTTCAACGTATGAGGATATACAGTACAATAAAATATGCTGTAAGTACCATTTTATTTTTTATGAATTAAATTAAAATTAAATTAAATTTCACAAAGTAAAATTTATTGAAAGTTTTGCATTTTACCCAGTAAAAGTATGATTTTTTTTCTAACTGGTATGTAACACATACTAAAATGTATGTACGTATTTTGCTTAATTTTGTTTTTGATAATAAAATAGGTTTTAAATGTACATGCATACATAATACATAAATACATATATTTACATACCTATTACGTGACCTATACCCAAAATTACAAAATGAAAGATGTGAAAAATTCAAATTTTTAATGAAATTTTCTAATCAGAAACTGATCGTTTTCAATAAGTGTGTGCAAAAAAATAACGTTTTTAATAAAGTTCTTCTTTGTGAGCTCCTTCAATTACATATGTATATATGTATGCAATATAGGACTACATATCGATGCCTTAATTGAAAAATGTTTTATTTTTAAAATTTCTATTACTATTTAAATAAAATAAAATTAATACATCTACATATGCATATGCATACATACATAAAAAATATCATATATCGTCATATGATTTCATAAAGTTACATTGAAACCAAAATTTTAAAATTTTATATTATATTATATGTATACATATACATATTATAATAATATGTATAAACTTAATGTATTACATAATATATAGCTTTAAACTGAAAAGTTAGATAGTTTTCTGTTAATTT
>BGZK01004816.1:0-11370 GCA_005406025.1 Eumeta japonica | reverse complement strand
TATAAACAAAAGTCCCACAAACGAGAAGAAAGAAGAATATAAATGAAACTAAAAACAAAATCCCGAGTTTTGAGAGCTTTAAAAATTGTTAACTGCTTTTTATTATCATACTTTGTTTTATTTTCTATGGCAAGCAAACGGAAAACTCGTCTTATTAGTATGCCTTTCCACCACAATATGAAAAAAGTTATTAAAGCAATATTAATAAGGTGCAATAAATTTTCCATAATACTAAAGAACTCAAATAATCAATACTCTACATTCAAATATGTATGTTTGTATATGCAAACAGAAACGTTCTCAATCAGAGGGAAGCGGCACAAAATGAATTAAAATACCGCCTTCATCTACATATGTATATAATCAATATACATTTGTAATCCCCCTTCCCTCCCGTATCTCTAAAGCCATTTATGAAAATATATTTATATCCAAATTAAAGCAAAACTGCACAAATTTATTTTAATAAAAAATCGGATCAGTAGTTTAGGAGTAATACAGCTTTTAAATTCTTACTAGCACAAACAAACAAACATGTGTAAGAATTTTTGCTTTTTGTTTTGCCAATTGGAAAAACAGAGTAGAAAAGATAGTTAAGAATCTTAACTGGTAACTTCATCTTAACTTAAAAGGTGCTACCACTGTGCCAACATACTAACTTGATATTTTTACATACTACATTATATTTATTTTGTCTCAATAATATTTTTATATTAGTACATATTGCGTATATAAATTTAATTTTTTTGGTTTAAACTGGAAGGACGCGTGCATTAACTAAAGGAAATATTATGTTATCACACAATGAAAAGAAAAAAAAAATATTCCAACAGTAATTTGTTTTAATGTTTTCGAGAATACGGTCGATTATGTCGACCACTTATGCTACTAGTAAAAATTACAGACAGTTACTCTATTTCGAACATATTCGATCGTTTCCATAAACACATTTAATACGAAAACAAAATTTTGAAATTTGTTAATTTATCACTTAAAGCTCCGTTCAAATAGAATGTTTGGAATGTAAAAATCAACGATTATAAATAAAAAAGATAATTGTAGAAGTAAAATTAAATATTTTACACAAGCAAAAAAGTAGTTATGGCAAAGAACGCAATAAAATTTCCAAGAAATATTTAGTTTTTGCTGAAGTAGATTAGGGAACTTAAAACAATAAAAGCTGGAAAATAGAAGAATTGTAAATATAAAACATTTATTCTTAAAACTGCCTGCTTTAATGAAGCAGCTGTTTTTAAAATTGTTACTTCAATTTATGTACGTATTATTTTACTGATCTGTATTCAAATAATTTATCTTCTGATTCAAAGAACTTTGTTGTTGAGTGTAAGAAACGAGTAGATAGATATTTGTCAACTTCTTTTAATTTGATTTTGATACGTTTATATTCTGTCACAAATATTTGATATCAAAAATCAGCGTCGTTATTTAATTTTAATCGCTTAGCTCACGATGTCACTCGACATCGTTCGTTCGCATAAATACATTCTAACCAAAAACAACATTTTAAAATTTGTCGAGTAACATCGTGAGCTAGGCAGTAAATTATTTTATGTATTTCATAGCACATACATATGTATATAATTATTTATACATGGTACATAGCTGCAGTATATTTAAAATGTTCTACATACGTATTTATATATGAATTTTATTAAATAAGACAAATGGAAATCCTGCCAAGAATATTTAGTGTACGAGTAGAAAATACATTCCTCCGTATTCGCTTTATTGTTATCTTCAACACTAATTTTGTAAAACTGCCAACGAAGCACACCAAGCTGCAACATCAAGTCTGATCCCAGATGCAATAGAATACGGGCATATTTATAGTGTTTATTTGTGAACAAGCTCCATTCATTTTATGCATAATAGCATGCAACATAATAAGGAAATAAGAAGTTGTGTCCTTTGTAAATTTTAAAGTCAATTTTGTTGAACAAACTATTTAAAGCACAGTTTTTTATTTTCCGAAAATGTTTCATGTACATATATATTTTATTATTATTCTCGTCGTAAAAATTTCAGAGTTCTGAGGTTAATACAATTTTGCTGTCCATGGGGTGAAATTTTGTATACTCGCTTCGAACATTCTTGCTCTCATTTACCAACTATGTTTGCCACTACTAATTTTTATGGTTCTAATAAGGCTGGAACATACATATATGTTTTGTTCTTAACATTTTAAATTCACTACCATAATGTTATATGGTGAATTTAAACTCAAACTGTTACTCTAAGTAATCTGAACAATTGGATTAAGAAGAATTTTTAATACTATAATATTATATTTAATTTTTACTTTTTTTATTTATTCAGGTTCAGGTTCAAGTTCATTTCCCTCTATTAGTTTTAAACAAAGAAAAACAACATTAGCTGGGGTACAGCTAGCCGTTTATGTTTCCATAATTTTTGTTTGCTTTAAGGCGCATTCTCATACTTCAATCATCTTTGGAGAAAAGGAAAAACGAGACACTTTTTCAGACAAGAATAATTACAAGTATGTATATGTAAATGAATGTATATATTTGTTAATATTAAATGCATTTATGTATGCATCTGTGTATATGAATACATATGTATGTATAATAAAAACAAGATTTTTTAAAAAAGTTGTGATTGTCTCAATCAATATTTTTCTTTGCGTGTTAGAATTGAATATGAAAATACACAGAACAACAGCGTGGGTTGAATTTCAGCATGTGGGTACACTGAATAGATTTATTTCTGATTTGAGCATCTGCGAACGACAAACCATTCCATATTTTGACTCAAAAAGGTAGGAAGGTGTAATTCTATTATTTATATGTAAAGCGTCACATGTAACTTATGGACTACATGATCAAGTTTTGCCTATCAATTTTATTACATTCTCACTTTTCACTAATACACTCACGCTTTCAAAAACTGATGCTAATTTGTTGGCAATTTTACTATCCATAAGTGTACGAAGTTATTATCCAGAAAACAATTGACGCCATGTTTCGCATTACTTACAAATACATGCTGTGTTGTTTTGGTAGATTTGTTTACTGTTTTTTAGTTTTGATGTCTTTTTAAATAAAGTAATTATATAAAATAATAAAAATTATAAACATAAATTAAAACATAAACAGTTTCAATTTTATAAACGCTAATAAAAATGTCTGGGCTTCTAGCGTCAACTGCCACATCAAACAACTGCAAATAGCTCAAAAATTTTTAAAACTTTTTGTAATCTGCTTGGCAATTTTCCACTTCGTCTACATAATGTTGCCGAACTTGAATTTGCGACTTACGAAAATGTTTGAAATTAGATGTCGAAGTTCTGTATTAATGAATTAATGTCAGCTTAGGTCTTATCTAGTCGTAGTTAAGTAGTCTAAAAACACAAATAGTTTTTTGCCAATTTTCTTCTTCAATAACATATTGCATTTATTAATATATGAAACTATTGTAATTCTTGATCTCTAATTAAGCTGAAAAAGAAATCAAATCTTGAATCCTTAAATATGAAGTATGTAAATAAAGAAATGTAAATGTATTTTATATTATGGATTAAATAGGGGGTAATGAAAAATATGTTTGTATATGGACTGCGAATAATGAAAAGTACAGTGATATTGATTTAAATATAGTTAAGTATATAGAGAGTTGTATTTCATTTCAGTAAGAAAATCCGTGAAGTGTTCTTAAGAGCAAACAAACTCTGGCTTTATTTACGACGACGCTGAAGATGCTTTGTACTTCACAGATAATTTACCACTAATATACTTTTGAATGTGTGCGGAAATTTTTCATATTACCAATATTTGGATTAAAAAAAATTTTTTACATAATGGCAACACATATACATATAATGATGCAAATGATGGTCACACAAGATATTAATTTCATGTGCACATTCAAACTCACAGTATTTGTAAATATGTGAAAAGGATGTTTTTCTCATTTTAACAATGACCTTTTATTGCGAAAATCGATAGTTCATAGTTAATTGTAATTCTTTGTTTTTGAAAAGAAATTTCCCGCTTCTAAAGGTAGACTTTTTGTAACAAGAGGCCTTCATATACTATAACGAATTCAAACTTACGAACGGTTTTTTATTGTTGGGCCTTTGTCATCAAAATTTAACTATATATGCAAGTATGTCTGCATGCTGGCATATATATGTACAAATACATATTCTTACATATGTATGTATGTGTATGGTCGTATAAATATATACACATTCATGCTGAAATACTTAGTAGTTTTTTTTGTCTGTGGCTTCCATAAAGAAGAACTTAGACGCCATTATTTAAATGGCACCGTCTCTCTGCCAACCTTAAAACTTATTCTCCAGCAGAACATAACATATTGCAAATATCTCAGTGATGCATAACAGAATTTGCAACTATGACTTAAATGCATCAGCATGCAAAAAGTCTACACAATTGCTTTTAGTTGGTGACGCTGACAGTCCACAAAGTTCGTTGGCAGAAGCAAAACTAATGATTTATAACCTGCTAATGCACAATACAATACGCCGGACACTGCAAACAAATAATGTTAAATGTAGATATGCGTTTGTGTGCACACGAAATTGTCTCAATAAAATGATACAAATATTTCATTATAAGATGCAAAAAAGCATATAAAACCCATACATACAAACGTATGTATGTAGGCAAAACAATTTGAAATATTTAAAGATTAAAAGCACTTCTACGCCATCAACAACGGCTTTCAACATGTATTGTCCACATTTTATTTCAATTCTCTTATTTAGATTTTTTATTATTTACAAAAAGTTGTGCATCAAGTCCACAAAAGAAAAAAGTATAAAACAAACAGTGCACCTACATACCACCACTGCAAACAGTTATACAGAGATGCAAAACATAAGTAAAACCTAAAAGACTTGTGTATTGTTTTCTATTTTGGTATGACAATGCTTAAGTCATCTATTGCAATACGATAAAGTCGCGTTTTTTAGCTTTTTATCTTTTTTTTTTGTTCCTTATTTTTCATTTTGTTGTGCTTTCTCAAAACGCTACCATCCTCTCCTTCTCCTTCCTCACCCTATTTCTTACTTACATACTTCCCACAGCAGCAGCAAGTGTTTTGTTATATTTATCATAATTTTATTATTATTTTTTATCGTTATTTCACCGCTACCACAAATAACACATTTAAAAGCACCAACCTATACATGCATACAAGTGCACTTCGAAAAAATTTGCATCAGCAACCCCTTTGGATTAAAGATAATGTAAAAATAGTTCCAAAAATATTTTTATATTTTGCTACGCCATTTTTAGTCCGATTTGAACGTTTTGTATACCGTTGTTGATGACTACGCAAGAGCTACATTCCTGCATTTATTGAATTGTTTTACTATCACAGGTTTCATTCAAAAGAGTTTCGTTCAAAATATTTAGCTATTGTGTGGATACGAACCGACTTTTAAAAATCATGAAAAAAATTCTATATGGTAGTAAAAACTGTAAGGGCCAACTTACTGATAACTACCAGTAGGATTTTGTGAACCATGTATCTCAATGAGATTTAATGATTTGAAGATTTAAATTCGTTTGATCTGAAGATCTTTGTATACCCAAGAGGTGTCAAGTTTAGTGAAACGAGCTCAACAAATATTTATTTTATTTCCTTGTTTTCAATTTCTTACTTAACTTTTATAGTTTCCGAATCCAAAGGTTCATATGATCGGCAATGTGCTGGCAACAAAAAAAAATAAGCCAATTAGTTGGAGAAAAGATTGGCTTTAATCGTTTATTGTATGTACATATACACATACTTATGTATATTCAGCTACGACTCTCCAAATTAGAAATTGAAGATAGTTAATCGATTAGTCGATTGATAGCAATACTACAAATGGCTTGATTGATTCTGGCCTGACTCAATTAATAACTTTTACGTTAATAAAGATTTTAATGGAAACATGTAAATATTTTCGCACATACATACATACATACTAAATATTTACACACATATGCTTCAGTGTATCTCCTCCAAATCGAGTTTTATTGTTTTAAAGCAAGAGCTTTTCAATAAGAAAAGAGCAAAACTCTTGAGCAACCAATTATTTATCAAATTATCTTCACTTTTTCTTTATAACAAAAGCACTTTAGAAAAGATATATAAACGCTTTCCTCATATTTGAAAAACATCATCGACTAACTGAATTGAGTTGATAGATCAAAGGTTTTTGTTAAACAATTTCTTATCAGCCCTAAAACTGGCTATAAACAATGAACAGACAATGTCAGTAGACCGTAGGAGACAACAATAGGGACAGTAAGGTGTCCCTAAAAGAAAATTGTAAGAGAAACAATTGTTCTGTGCCTGATAACGTGTATGTGCATACATACATATAAATAAATATGTACGTATATATATATATATATGTGTATATATATATAGACATATATAATTTTACCAAGCTGCAGTGTTATTAAGATGCATGGATTAGCACATACTGACACATACACATACAACATTTCGACAATCAATACAACATTTTGAATAATTCTTCGTTCCTTCGGTCGTTCGTTCGTTCGTCCTTTCATTCGTTTACTATTTCCATCGTTCTTCTCTGGTTTCTATTCTCCTATAGCAAAATGTAATGTTCTAAGACAAAGCAATAAAAAACAGCCGTTCTTCTAAAAGCCAAAACTGTTATTTTTCCTAAAATGTAAAGTCCAACAAAATATGTATATATGTATGTATGCATGTATGCATGTTAGTGAATATGCTGCGATACACAAATACCGTCTTCAGTATACACACATACATAAGTACACACAACAATGTAATGTGCACATATTATTCTACATATGTACATCTATATGTATGATTATAATTTATTTTGAAATATTTTCAAATAATCCCCATAATAATGAAAAATAAGTATTTCTGCGGAGCCAACACAGCCAAAGGAAGCACAAGCAAATATATATGAATTTTTTGAATAAGAAAAATAAATTAAATAATCGTATTCAACAAACAATTATTCCCACATAGAAAATGCCAACATTAAGGAAGCGCCAACAATTTTAGTTGGCAACCTCCAGCTCTAACCACCTTTAATTTGACTGAATGGCTTTCAATTTGTCAAAGAAAAGTTTCTACCCTGTATATGCATTTAAAACAAGTAATTCCTCATACAAGTTCTTTTTACTGCACGTAGCAAATTAAAATCAAATACAAAACAAACTACAAAGAAAATAATATATTGAAAAGAATCTCATGTAGACAAACTATCATCGAAAAAATATATATATGTACATACATACATACACACATACATAGATAAATCTAAAATTCATTATGTTTTATGAGATCATTTACACCACATGGTAATCAAGCAACGCCACATACATTTTCCTTTTTCCTTTTAATATGAGCGATTACAGGCAGTTGAACTTATGCTCAAATTAGGTGTTTCCTTGGATGTGCCTTTTCTTTTCCGAATTAAAAGCCTAACGGCAGTAACGGTTGTTATACAATGTAACACTGTAAATCTTATCACTCTATTTTATAGGTTTTTTATTTAGTCATAGTTTTAATAAACTTTATTCCTTGAATTGAAATGATCCAAATAATATTTAGTAACAATTCAAAAAACAAACAAAAAAATTATCTAGGATTATTTATTTCTCTTTATACACATATACCACATATATATATATATATATATATATATATATATATAACACATTTGTACATTTAAATTTTTCTTTAAATTATGATTTTTCTCAGAATATTTACTATTTTTAATATTTCTCACTTGCATTAACTAACTGAATCTTTTCTAATTGATTTAACTGAAATTAATTAATTTTTTTATGAATAATAATTATTCTTTGAATTCCTTTGTAGATAGGATAATAAAAAAATTTTTTCTTATGCACTTTAATACACGCAACGTTTAACAAAACGTTTTCTTCGACCGCGGGCTCTGAGGCTACTAGTAGCAGCTTGCGTATGGAGCATGAAGGATTTCGTATTAACAGGATTTTTCCTCTTTGGCAAAATTAAAAATACTCAACTACAAGCGACATTCTACAAAACATGCAAAGCAGAAAATGGTTGATATTAAAAGCGTTCACTCTCTGTCTGCTGTACTCAATCGAGAGAAATCTTATAAAACGCACCCAAACGGATGCTGGCGCACATGGTTTCCATGCTCCTACCCCGCAAACTCTCCTTTTTATATGCATATGTATGAGTGTAGTTCCTCTTCATTATTATTATAATTTGTTCTGTCTTATATTATTAAACTTTATCACAGGAAAATCTCTACTCTATTAAAACAAATAAACATGCTTTTGTGTAAAGTTGAGCTCGTATTTATGATTTGTTTTGTTTGAGTTTAATGGGTGCCTGCCATGTGTATGTATTTTATGAGTATTTTAACATAGACTTTCTATAGTGTGTAGTTTTATGTATTTATATTTGATTTACCCCAAAAAACAAAACAAACAAAAATAGAAACACTTTTTCAATTTAACTTGAAAAGTTCGGTACTAACGCCTTTTTCAAACGTGTATGCCAACTTTAAAATTTATTCTATAAAAATACAAGACAAGTGGATAAGCGATATACATATGTATGTATGTACATAATAACATATATATATATATATATATATATATGTACAATAATTATGTATACATATACGAGCGGTAAATTGTCATTGATCGATAATAGAACCATAAAATATAAAACAAAATATTTTACTTATTTTCTGCTTCAATGCCAATTTCTGTTTAAAACAACAAAAATTCGAAGGCGAAATAGGGCGTATTACCCATATAAGAGATGAGAAAGAATAAGAGACATCAAAGAAAATACAAACAAGCTTAAGTACGAATCTAAACAAAATGAAATGTGGAAACGGAAATGTACGTGTAAACTCAGTGGACATTTCGCTCCTAAGCACACTCCTCTCATTCATGTTTTGCACCTCTCTTTATGCATACATATGTACGTGTAATTTAATTTAAATTTAGATTTTGTGACAGAGAGCCAAAAGAGAGCAAAGATGAATGTACGTATGTAGATTGTACATACGTATGCATCTATGAAGCACGTTAAAATACATATGTAAACAAACTTGGTAAAACAAAATGTGACTCTTTAGATTTTCATGAACCCAGTTAATAATTTACATACAGGGCGTGGATGGTGAACGTGAGTTTGAGCTATGCTCGCTCTGGACTTGAAGTGAATACTGCAAGAAATGAATGAACCTGTGTACAGAAACGCAAATAAGAAAATTCCACAAAAATACCATTAAAGAATGGAAAAAATTTTTATTTACCAGCTACATATACATATTCGTATGTCTATTGTACGTCATTTAAAATACACGCACATACATATATGTATACACATATGTATGTACATAAATATACATATGTTTGTGAACATATGTATGTATCTCCATATTTCCATTTAAAGCCTCCCAAGTTTGTTATGGTTTTACTCATTTTGTGTGTGCTGCCATACATACTTATATACATATATGTAAGTATGTATGTATGTACATACAAACCCTCAGCCTGTTTATTTTAAAAATATCTGGTTCATTTGATAGTTTCGATTTAATATTTCATATAGAGTTGATGAACTATTTGAGTTGAATCTTTTTCATCTCAACAAATTTGTTAGTCCGTATTTATTTCTGAGCTAAATCCATACTTTGTTTTATACGAAAATTTAACTTTAGAATGGCATTTAAAGCGCTGAATCGGTCAAGAAATACTCCTCACTTAAAAAAACTTGCCCAAACTGCAACCAGTTTTCTAAAATTATCATGCCTTTCTGTACAGCGTCTGATCTACATTTTAGTAGTAATTTACCCAGCAAAACATGTCGACGTGTAAAAGCACAAACAGCTCTGAGGAACAATACATTGCAACAAAATGCCATAAAGTAAGCTTGGAAGGGAATTTGTTTTTGAATACTTATCCACCTATTTTAGTTTTTATATTACATTGGTGCTTCTAAAAAGCGCAATTCTAAGGTAGAGACTTAAAACAGGACGTGTTTATTGGCGTGTGCAAATGCATTCAATAAAGCATTATTTGCAACCGGAATGCAATGCTTCGTTATAAAAGCGCAATCGAAGCGCTTCCAAAGTGTAGCCTCTTACATAATCATCATACTGGCAGGCAATAAGATTTGCTGGGCTAGGCGTTGTACACACACATTAATTGTGTACCGACAATTCTGTTGCAATCTCCGCTTTTATAATAAGCAAGTTAGCTTTGCAGCGTTTCAAGTTTGTAGCAGATATAACGAAATAGAATGACTTCTAGTTCTCAGTATCATTGTGGTTTCATTAAAAATTCAAGATTTTTAAAATGTTGATACTGGTAACTGTTAGATTGATGGTGAACTACTACAAGTTGCAACTTAGCATCAGTTATTGGCATCAGCAACTAAACAAATTATCTTTCCAAGTGTAAGTCGCAGCAGAAATTCGGTGTCGACTGCTGCAGCCAGTTAATAGTTCGGTTAAGTAAATACTATGCCAATAATATTTTCTAACTTGTTGCCGCATATCAAGGGCGTGCATCGATTTGAAATCTACAATTGGTTTCTTGCAACCACTCAAATATACATAACTGTACCAAACAAACGGAGTTGTTGCTCTTAGCAATGATGTTGCAAGAAACAATTGCATTCGAAGACTGCAATCAGCTGCTGTTGTTCAATATTCATATACATGCATACATACACACATTTACACATATGTGCACATCATTCGCTATACATAGTGTAAACCCATTTAAAGATTACTGAAGTGGAGGGTTGTAATTGAAATTGAGAAACAAGTTTGGTGGTAGAATCATTCAAATTATCATCTTTAATAAACAAAAAGAAAGGAAACTCTTTTGTGACTTGTGTATAACTATTCGAACCAAAATATGTGTGTAACTGAAGATTAGCTTTCGCTTGCATTGGAAATCTGCCCTTTGCTAATTCAATGAAGTGCATATAATTAAGCTCTGCCTTAAAGCAACCGAGGTAGCACTGTCTATACACAAACAACTTGCATGCAGATTACATATACAATAATTATATACATATACAATAGTTTTGATTTTTACATGTTCTGCACTGCCCGCAGTAACACTTAACATTATTTTAATTGTATGAAGGTAGGAAGAACTACATACACAAATGTGTATGCACAATTCTCTAATTGGATGTGTGTGTGTGAGTATTTTTGATGCATGAGTACTAACGTGTTTTTGCACAACACTAGTGCTTTTATGTGTAAGGCCAGCTAACTGCGCTGAAGACGTAAATATAAAGAAAGATGCAGGTCAAGTTTTAATATTTAATACACGTAAT
>BGZK01004815.1:0-11372 GCA_005406025.1 Eumeta japonica | reverse complement strand
GTAGACAAAGCTATGTGAATTTTGATATTCAAGCTTTAAACATGTGACGAATGTGGCACGGCATATACTATTACTTGTAATAAAGGAATATAATTGTCTTGACTTGAGACTCCTAGATCCTCGCACAATTAGAATAATAATAACAGACCAACCAGAGTAGTGTATGACAATATTATAAGCTTATGAAAATTCTGAAAACGTTTTGTGACAATGAGGTTTATCTAAACCATATAATATGAGTGCATATTTTTTAATAGTCTGCTTTTAATATTGTAATGAATTGTTACAACTTTGTAAAATTGCAAAATTTTTTTTTGATTTATAAAAAACTTCGATTTAGCCATATACGCAAAAGCCATATAGTTTTACCGAAAAAAAGTAGATCTTCAATCACACTAAATACCTACACTTAAGAGTAATAATGCAACGACGGTATCTAACCATTACCAGCAACGCACTTTTCTTATCCTTGCCAAAAAAACACCGTATCTCGATCTCTCGCCGCCCGGGTCCGGCGCTCGGCGGCGTCATCGACTCGCTCTATTTGGCAAAATCGGCTTCGAAATAGAAGTTTCGTGCGCCAAACCTTTGGATAGGCGTGTGTGTGATCTACGGTACTGCTGCGTCGGCGCGGACTGAAGAATTTAGCCTTTTAGTTTTCTAGTGCGAATTGTTTTATACGCTCGACCCACTGTCGCAATGGGTACACTCAGTACAGATCTAATATTCTATTAGATAGGGTATGGGACTAACTAAGACAAGAACAAAAAACGAAATTACTCACAAACTGGTTAACCAGTTTGCGGGTGATGTGTATACACGCAAATAAATTGTGGCATCTTTATAAAGTGAGATCTTTAGTCGTTATAATTCATATAAAGGGCTATTCACTTTGAATTGAAGAAAGCAAGCAAATTATCACATTCTCTTTAAATGCGACAACTTTGTCCACCAAATTATGTACAATGTATTCTGATTAATGTTAAATGACTAACTCGGTTCGGGAATGATGAAAGTTAGGAAAATAAATGTTAACAAGAACATAAGTTGTATATCCAACTATAATATGATTCAAAAATGTACGACTGAACCACGACCACACTTATTATTGATCGCATTTAACTTGTTAATGCCGTGACCGCAAAGCGCAAACTATCTACTAAGGTTCAAATTCCGGTATACATGTCTCAAACGTGTGGTCTGGAAAATTCCTTAAATTTGAAGATGCCCATGGTATACGATGTTTAATGATATAAAGCGATTGTAAAACTTTACGTTTCATATAAAAAAAACAAACATCGCCTATTGTATGGAATCTTCAAATCGATCAAAGTATACAGAAAAAGCTATCCTCGCAATTTCGAGACGAATAAGCAGATTTATTCTGTTACTTTACTTGAAAAAAGGTATATTCTGCTACTCATTAATTTGTTTATGAGCGCAATAAGTTATATCTGGATACTACACATGTAGCCTTAAAAAACAATTTCTTCTACGCTTAGTATTTGACGTTCCAAATTACGTTTTAAAGCCTGAGGTTATCAAAATAAAGTGTGACAATTTGGACGCCAAGACTGAATAAGGTTGCAGTGACGATGATGTGATCTGAAATTTGGTGGTCAAAGAAGAACCCATAACACACCCATAACAGAAATATTACATATGCCTCGTCTATGTACCCCATTTTCGCAAACGCTTAGCGTAAGATCTGTTCTTTCTTTTTCGTGTTGTATCGACTACAATAGCGTGCTTTGTACCGACGATATATACTTTATGACAATTTAACAAAATATGTTGGTATAATGTGACGCAGTTGAAGAAAAAAGCTGGAGGGTCTGTACGAGTTTTGATATCTACATCCATCAATATTAGTCACATTTTTGTAGTCAGTGTGAAAGCAGAGAAAAATTGATGACTTTTTGTTTCATACAGTGGCTAATATTTAATAATCAGCTTTTGAACTGCATATTTTAAAATTTATTTAAATGTCACTAAACTAGCTAATAATAAATCCTCCCAAAATGGCTTATATTTGTTGATTTAATATGATTATTACGTTTCCAAAAAAAAGTAATAAAATATATTGCATACTATACCATATTGATCAGATTCCTTTATTGAGTACTGTTGCACCATATAGTTTGTATATAATTTATTATTAAAAAAGTATGTATTTCATAGAGTAGTAGTAGCTACATAAACATAAGATCAATGCTATTTTGTATAGAGGCGGAGTGTTCATTCCCATTTGATACGATCTTTAGACACTTTCATAGTCTTATTGATATTCATTATTGTTACTAGAATGCTTCGGATGTTTGCGCTTTAATTTTAAAACCTGACACTGTTTAGCTGTGGTAACTGATTTGTACAGTAATTGCCAGATAGGAATTGACATCGAAAGCGTTTGAATGAGGTTTCAAAATTTGAGGGTTTTCATCAACGCATCCAAAAGCCCTCACGTCGCGCGCCTCCGTCGGCGCTCGGAGAACGTCAATCAAAGAAAACTCATTCGGCATTCCCTCACTAGATGGGGCATTTAATACTCAATCCGGCCGGTTCACGGGGACGGATTTATCGAAAGAAAATTAGGAGAAATAGATGTTGAAATTGAAGTAGGCCTCGGTACATTCGCATCGGCCGGATAATAAGATTGGCTAAAATCCGATTTACCCAATTTGCCGCGATAGAGGGCGCCGGCTGCGGGACCAAATGCGGCCCTTCGTTTTACACACTTAGCGCCCGATTGTGACGATTACGTGGGCACTGTTTTTGTTCAGTGAGCTCGTACGAAGTAGGGTCGGTCCTGGAACAGACGACTTTTTATAGACCAACTAGAAATAAGAAACTAAAAAATATTTACTATTTTTTGAGGAAATTTTAAAAATTATTTTAAGTACTTCCAATAACATTATTTGATTTAAAACACATGTTTTAATATAAATATATTTTTTTTACAGTTTAAGATCATTATAAAATATTTTAATATTTACTTTCCGAACAGTCAGAAAAAAATATTTTGTAAAATTACGAAAATTGATGTAAATTTACAATAATGAATGTGACAAAGTTGAAAAAGTACACAGCGTTGAACGTAATCACAGGGTATGCTTTGTATTTTTTTCCTGTTAGATAGATAATCACGAAAAGTCTCAAGCGTCTTATACAATGCATTGTTATTGTAATACAATGCATTGTTACTGTTTAGCTACCAAAGATTTTAAATTTATTTTAAGATGGAGTTATCATAAAACCTTTACTTAAAATCACAAAGCAGTTTATCCTTATCCTTTGAGAGATTATTTCAGTACGAACCGGATAAATGCGTTCAATGTTTCGTTGTGTTGCCATTTCAAAAACTTGAATGCGTCCTTTTTAAGGTTCCGTAATAAGGAACTCTTATGGTTTCACTATGGTCGTCTGTGCGTCCGTCTCTCTGTCAGCTCGCGGCTTAGCTCGGAGACGTTTAGCAGTAGAAAGTGTAATGTACATATTAATCAAAATAATAAAACTCTTGAATAAAACCATGAAAAAAAAAAAATTAGAGTACCTTCCCTACACGTAAAGTGGGGATAATTTCTTTTATTGCTTATCCCATGTTGTACGGTATCATTGAATAGCAATTTGGAAAAATTTGCGGTTTTGTGAAAATTATTTATCAATTTAGCGATTCGTTCGCGAAATAACTTCAAAGTGGTAAATTTTTGTTAGAGTCAAGTATTATCCTCTCCCCCTGTGATGATAAAAGGTTATTCCTCAATATATGCAAAATTCACGACATTAGGCATTTAAAAGAAAACCTGTCACAGCTAAGTAGGTTTTACAAGTTAACCAATAACAGTCGACCAACTTTTAAAATGTACTTGGAAAAGTTTTAAATAACGATGTGGTTTCAATGACATATATTTACCTTTAGCTGAAAAAAAGCCTTTAGCTTAAAATACTTTCATAAAGCTGCAAAATGAAATGACACTGCAACAGTCCGAATAAAAGCAGGAAGAAAGTATTGCCACATTAAGCTATGTATGCTGTCACATACAGAAGTAATAAGCAAAATTAACTCCATTGAAAATTGCTTAAGATGAAGTTGCTGGTTGTGTAAAATAGGTAATAAATATGAATTTTAGAGCCATATAAAATTATATAAATATAAAATCATAACGTTTTTAACACCTATTCCATGTGAATCCATTTTAGAAGTAATTAGCCGTTAAGCCGTTAATATTGATAGGTTCAAAGTGTAAAATAAAAAACCGCATTCTAAATTCGTGTACTGTGAACAGCAACCACGTAATCTTACGCAACGTATGGCCTGATATTCATTTTGGCAGAAATTTTTGTGTTTGATTATGGAAAACAATATTTTTGTGTTCGTAAATACGTTAGTTTTTAATTTATGTATCAATCAACTTCAAGATTAATATTTAAATTTTATGTCAAAAATAATTGTTAAATTAAAGGACTATTCACCTTTAGGGCGTTAGATTAAAGCATATATTCTAAAATAGTTAAAGATACATCGAATAAGCATTAGATTATTCTATACGTGTACTTTTAAAAAATATTCTTAGAAGTTAAAAATAGAAAGCATTGACCCGTTTCGCGCGCCCGGAGCACGCCCACGTTACGTTATTTCTAAGTGGTCTGATATTTCAAACTGAAAGGAAATAGTTATTTTAGAGTACACAAATTTTATTTATGGAGTGAATTTCATTTTGATTTTGAAACTAACATTACTCACGTTATCAACATTAAATGTTTGAATGGGAATATTGAAAGTTGGTTACACCATTGAAAATAACTATGAATTGGATTCAAGCATCATGTAAACACCAAAGGGGGACTATTGTATGTCAAAATGTCTGTCTGCCTGTCATCGTCACAATGCGGTATCAACACATTGCCCATATGGATGTACAGATTTCTACACAATTTTCAGTAAGAAACGAGTTAATCGAAATGATTCGCAGTTATGTCAGGTGTTTGTAATGTAACTTTATGTTATTTTATGTGTATTACTAACATAAAGTTTTAATACATACAACCTTATGTTATATAACTTTGCACACTTCGATATCGTGATCAATTTCTAACGTAGCTAAGGTCGGAATTTTAAACGATAGTGAGCCTTAAATTTCACCGATCGTATCTGTGCTTAGTACATGTAATAAGCCTTGATTCGAATGGAAGTATTGTTTCGTTATATTAAGCATCCCGATTTTTTTTAAGCCGTTTTTCCGTTAAAACAAGTGCTTTCTTCTATTGTCTAGATATTATACATTTTTAATCCGAATCGCGTCAATCTGAAAACAGTTTGCGACCCTGGATCCAGATAAGCCTCGTAGCACGTTACAGTGGAGATCTCATCAGTGGAAGGCATGCTGCCCTGGGCCCTTGGTACACTTGAAAATGAAGCACGATACGATGAATTTTCTTGAAAGAGAAGTACATCTGTTTTTTTTTTTAATATAATTTATTTAGGAATCTTAATTGCACCGGCATTTTTCAGATGCCACTGTCTCGGTTCATAATTCACTTTCTGGAGTATTTTTTCGGGTCCTGTCGATTCACATCTTTTAGCTTATTTTCAATTTTTCATAAGATTTCTTTGGTGTCACTTTTTAAAAATATGGTTAAAAATTACATATGAAACTAATAACTGTCAAAACTTACAAAAGCATTGTTTCAAAAACTACACTGAAGCTTGGGCAACAAGCTAAAGGTCTGTTTCCGGCGTAGTGAAGGATTGAAAACCAAATGAGATTTTTGTTTATAAGTTAATAAATAGGTATTGCTTCGCATTTATGATAGCTTATTTTCCACGCTAAAGACTTTAAATTACCTTTACGAATTAAATTTCCTGCTAAATAATTAAAAGTCTAATTATTTTATGACTTTCTTCCTTGATAATGGCAAATTAGTTTTTTCTAATACTTAAAACTGATTTTTCTTAACTTTTATCTCGTTCTCGGTGAAAAGACTCGAGGCGGTTGCTTGTAAACTGGCAAAGAAACTTAAAAAAATGTAGCGGCCTTCTTTATTAGGTAAAAATAATTTTAAATTAAATTCCCCGACTTGTATGAATAGTGCTTCTCAATTTTTTTTTTGATTATTGTAAAAATGTCAGCTCGTAAAGTCGAACGCATCTGACGTCGCATTCAGATTTAATCTTGATTCCGGTTCCAGCTCAAGTTCCGATAACCATCCAAGTTGCGGTCCCATTTACGATCACGGCCACTTTCAAAACCCCTATTTGTGTTCTGATCACAAACGTGGACTCACCTAAGGAATTGTTCTTAATAATATTCAATTGTTATAAATTATGAAGGATTGAGTTCTATGTTCACTGTACGATGTTGTAAACCAAAGTTGTAAATCGATTATACCATGTTTTCATTTCTTTTCCGTTTTTTTTTCTTATTACTAATTTATAATATTATTTATGTTTATTTGTTATGCATAGTAAAATTCTGTATCTTTATCCTTTTCTTATAACTACTCATAAATTTATGGTAAATTTGACTGAAATTTGACGGGCGATTAAAAACTGAAAAGGACGTAAAGACGATGTAACAAACACACTTTCCCATTTATGTCTGATAACGACTAATTTTGTTATTTTATATTATTTACTATAGATCATCATCGCTCAAGGCAGAGAAATGTATTGCGAATATAAACTATGAATTTTCATCAACTTAATGAAAAAAAATATAACATTCAAGGAGAAAATGCAGTGTAAAAACTAGATGTTCGATGCTAAAACTAATAAAAAATATGTAAGGTTGATAAAATTAACGTGATTTCTAGTTTTTTAGAGAAAAAAATTGAAATAAATGAAAACGGGCTCAATAAAAATGGTATCGTAGTTCACTCAATATCGACGTGAAAAATTGTGAATTTAATTTCAACGATGAGCTTTATTGAGTTATGCCGCTAATGCGACTAAAAATTCAGAAGCAATAAAAAGGGAGTAACAATTTTTGTCTATAATTTTAATTTGTTCCTTGTGTACATGCTTACTGTGAGTTAGCACATCAGAATTCATTAGGTATGTGTTTCTTTAATACTTTTTTCATTTCCACACATCGGCTAAAATATTTATACACCCGAATTATATTCAGCAGATGCGGTTTATTTGCTCCAGACAGAATCGTATTCAAGCTCTAAAAATATTTTGAATGAACTGATATGCAAGAGAAAGTTCATTTAAGGTTTCAACTACGTGTGAACATTAACGTCGGGTTAGGGTAGGGCCCAAGGTTCAATATGTTCTGCTCTTAGGAGTGATAACTTATGAGAATTTATATAGTTATTTCGTGACACGGAATCAAATCGAAATCTTCTAGCTTTCGACTTAAGTGCGTCCCGCTACGCCTCCGGGGTCATCCGAAGGTATGTAAAGAATATTATGTTGAAGGAAAGCATTCGTATTTTCTTCGTAAAATATTATCGTACTTTCATCTCATTCCAGTTCGCATCAGAACTCAATTTTAATGATAGTCCCAAAATGTACCGTCAGCAGCAAATGGTTTTAACAAACAAGAATATTTTATATGTTCTTTAAGAATATTGTATTTATTTTGATAAATACATAAAACTTCAATGTATCTATATATTTGTGTGTAAAACTAGTTGTGGCCGCAGCTTCGCTCGCATGGATTTCTTTTGGCGCGTTAGGAAAATTTGATTGGAGCATGTTTTGAGCATGTAATGCGCCAATACAACACATAATTCGGATTGATTGAACCGAGTACCAGGACATCATATGCAGAAAGCAGCGTACAAAACATTTGTTTACAAGTACTTAAATGTGGCGTATCCTAAAAAAAATAAAAAAATACATTTATCAGAAAAAAATGTTATTTATTCACGTCAAAAAACTTCTCGCATGCGTACATAATTACACACACACACGCATGCACACGCGCGCGCGCACACACGCACACACGCACACATTTTTATACATAAATACGTAGCGCGAGATCGTGCTGCTCCCCACTCCCACCGGTTGACCGCTATCGATCTTTGGCTGTTATTTAAAAACTAAAATCCTTATTGTGGGTTATCTTTATATAATAGACACATGCTATCGTAGATTTTTTTAGGTTTCTTTAAGGTCTATAATTATGTAGTACATTAATTTGACATGTCAACCACGAAATGAAAAATACCTTTATTTTATAGGTGACGTAATGAATTCTTTTCGACATTAACATTACTATCCATTCCAAATCCCAAATCCATATTGGGAAGGATGGGCAAAAAATTAATGGGTTGCTTTTTTTTGCTCTTGAATACACATTTCCGAATAATTAACAAAATTAGTATAACACTTAGAAATAAAATGAAAGAACCCGATAACTGCACGGTTCCATTCCATGGGGTTTTATGGGGTTATTAACATATTCAGACAGCGCACACATTAACCTTTGATTGATTTGTTGACTTTACCGAGTCGGTTTTTATGAACAGAGAGGTCGTTTTTATGCCTAGTGTTGACGTTATAGATGTCGCTAATTTTTTGGAACTATTCTGTTTCTCTTCACATATACCAGGATATGTATTGTGACATTAAAGATAAAACATTAACATATTTAATTTATTTTCTGAGAGATCTCGCTTCTGCAGCACATAAATTGTACTTATATCAATTCCATATATTAAATCCATATATATCAATAATAAACTTTCATAGGTCATTAGACTACGAAAGGAATAAAAAATAAACTAGTCTCGCGCTGTTTTCATGTATCCGTCGTAGAATTATTTGACTGCATTACTTTTTCAGCGTTCAAAGGGTCGTTTTTTTCCAACTTGGTTGACCACTATCGTCCCTATTTATTACGTAAATTACTTTATGTAACAAATATCCTATAATCGTGCCAGATAAGGTAGTTTGTGAAATGAAAACAAAGAAAAGACATTTAAGTTGGATAAGTGATACCCATGCGAAAAGTACTTAAATGGGCAGAGAATTAGAGCTTCGTAATATACTAGGGATCACCCGCCCGTTTTGCTGGGGGTAAATTTAAATTTAGCAATTTCTTTTATTACTCAAACGTGCGCCCGGTTTCGCCCCCGTGGGCACAGACCAAAATGATTTGCTTTATTTTCCATATCGACAGATTTCGATCGGTCCTTTTTTCGATGTCGACTCTGGTACCACCATCGGGTCCGGTCCCGCCTTTTTATTAAAATATCCCTTGATTACCACATCAATCGCGATACCGATTTCGGTCCTTCCATGGGCATTAACGGTAGTGATGACAAATATTTTTTTATATTAGAATGTACATTCACACAAACAATATTGTACGAACCCCAAAACCATCTATAAATAATTCCGCATCTCACGGTCAACGTCCAACACAGATACGTTCAGAAATTTTCACGTGACTATGTGAAAAAGAAACATTTTCATTATGTATATAAAGCCCTGCAGTTTCGAACTAAGATTGAACAATAATTGTTTTTTATGATTCAAATATGGTCCTGGTTTAAATTGCGTGTGCATAGAACGAATCATTTCTAATGTTCGCCGTTCTCTCTTCAATTCTACTCCCAATCATGATCCTGTTATCGATGTCAATTCTGCTTCAACTGTCAGGTCCGATTCTAGTCCCGCTATTGCAGCAGGGGTTTTTTTCAATTTTGGTCCTCCTTTGGCCATGGATATTATTAATAACAAACTACCATTTTTACTGATACGTATACATTTTATACAAAAAAGGTAAACGTGTCATGCAATGTAATATAATTATATTAAATCCTATTTGAGAATATAATCTACCATCTGCAAACGATTTCGCGTCGAATGGTCAAAGTCCCAATGACAATCTGCCTAGCTATCAGCATACGACAAACATCATATAAAAATACTTTTATATTTTTTTTTATAAATAAATAGCCTATAACCATCTGTAGACGGTTACGTGTCGATCGGTCATGGTCACATGCCGACACATTCAGTATGTTCCTAGATCTTAGAACGGGCACAAAGTAAAATATATTTTCAATAAATACAGGGAAACGTTTTTTCTTTATCAAAGCGTCAGTCATAAACTATTGAACGTGCAAGTACGTAGGTAATACTGCATATTTTTTGGACTGGCCTCTTAGGAACTGTAAAATAAAAATAAAACCTGTTTCAATTTTAAAAATGGAACACTTTTTATAATCTTATTATATATATTGCATTGATCACTCGTTTGCTTTTACAAATTATCGGCAAAAAAAAAATGCTTGTCTAACGTCCACATGAATTTAATGCTAGATAATTTTCGTGCAATTATTTTCTACAACTTCTCTTTTCATATAAGCTAACAAGAAAGGCATAACAGACTTCAGCCGATCTTTCATGATAAAGTTCCACCCTTTGTCACTGTTTATGACTGATTTTATGAGTTCGAATGTGATGGATTATTTTGACTCACGATTTGCGTGAGGGACGTCCTTCTACAGCGACAACCGCGACAAAATGTGATGCACGGCTTTTGATAGATGCAGACAAAAGAGTGACCTACCAACAGATACGGACAAGTTAAGGCATTGGTATGAGTTACTTGCGAAAAATCGTTCATGAAAATTTAACGGTCAGGAAGCTTTGTACTCGGTGGATACCTCATAATTTGACCGAAGATCAAAAACTCCGTCGTGAAAATTGATGCCGCAAAATGATGCAAACATTTGGCGATGGTAACTCAAATACCGTAAGCGATAAAGTTACAAGTGATGAATTTTACACTTACTGTTACGATCCGATACCAAAAGACAGTCTGCTTAGTGGGTGTTTCCTTTTGAGGAGGTGCTTACTAAAATAAAACGAGGTCGAGGGTCAGAAAAAAGATGGCGGCCTCTTTATTGAGAATGATTATTACGTAATAATCGTTTTGGAAGATAACCGTCGCTATAAACTGGTATAATAACAATTGTTTGCCTCTTGATTTGAAAAAAGTTAGGGAAAAACGACCTCGTAGTACAGGATTTTCTTACATCATGATAACGTCTCATCACATACCGCCAGACAAACAACTAACTATTTGGGGACGTTCAATCAAAAGCAATGATGTATTAATCTCATCGGGCAGTATTTTGAAAAACAATAATATTAATAATAATTGCTAATTTGCTAAGTTTTGGATTTTCTAAGGAAACTTTAAAATTGTTCCATATATGGAACTTGACCTTTCGATGTGGAATCGTTTGTAGGAGATTTTAGGCCATGCTATAAGAGGAGGGGTAACCACTAATTTGTATGTAAATATTGACTGTTCAACGGTAACGGTCCATGTACGCTGGTTCATTGCCTTTGTAATATCCACGTCATGAAAAACAATTTATCAATATTATTTCCATTATTTATTTAAATC
>BGZK01004814.1:0-11390 GCA_005406025.1 Eumeta japonica | reverse complement strand
TAATTAAATATTTCTTAAGTTTCTTGTATTCTTATTTGTAATTTTTCTTTATGCAAGAAGTTATTGCTCTATTTATTTTACATCTTAAGGCATATTTTTCCAATTAGATTTCAATGCTTGAAAAATAATGTTGCCTCCATATGTTTGTTCTTTTTATAATAGTTAAAGCAAATGCTGAGGTTTTGGATACAGTTTTGTTCTTTTCCTCTTCCTGCAGATATAAGTAGAAAAGAAGTGAATTGACTGTCTTTTAAGAAATTGAAAAATAATTCTGTTTAAATTAATCAAATCACTTAAAGATATTAAATATATATTTCTAACCATTTCTAAGAACAAGAATTTGTATTTCCTCCAACCCTTTTAGGGTTTGAAAAGGACAAACATAATTTGTTTTTACAAATAATTTAAATATAAAACAAAAAGCTTTTAAACAACTTTATAGCAATAATAAATACGCTGCTTAGAAATTTGTAGGATATAATGACAATATTTTGTATTTTGTTGATTATTTTATCATTTTAAATGTTCTAGAACTGCTCAATCGATTTTGTTTAAAAGTGGGATAAAATAACAAAATCTTAACCTCGTTTTCACCACTTTGATGAATGATGAATGAAAACAACATTTTGCAACAAGGTTCCATAATTGAAACTTTAAGTTCTAAAACTGAAAATTCCAAATCCTAAAAGTTATAAAAATCATGTGTGATCTTAAGTTTTTTTAAAAAGTGAATTCCTACTACAAAATGCAGCTGCAAAATTTTACCTATCGATGATTTTCAATATGAATTTGTTAAAATCCGGTAAAGTGGGTTAGACGTCAGTCAACTCACGTCAAAACTAACTACAAACTAACTACTAAAGTGGCATTCCTCATTAAAATAAACGAAAATTTGACAGAGGCCGACGCAATTTGAAATAAATTCGGTGTCTGAATAAAGATAATTGCTTGGCCTTGCAAATGTAGGCCTCTTTTGATTGATTTATTTGCTGTTAGATTTTGAAAACTTGTAAATGTAAGAGTCAGGGTGCTTAACATGCTCACTTATACTTATCATCAAAATTTTGGCAAATTTTTAAACTTCTCCTCAATTTTAAAATTTTCTACACACACCTTCGTTTTATATGGACTGATAATACAATAAAGCGATTAGATGATTGAATATCACACAAAATTAAAATAATATATCCAATAAATTTGCTATTTATTGTATGAATATGTTAATTGATTGAAAATAGAAACACATGCTATTATAAAAAGGAACAACAACCTTTCACTTGTTTCATGACTGATCTAATAGAACACTATACTAAGTCACAGGTTGCAGGATTAATGCCTGCCGTAGGCTAACTTCATATAGTATTTAAAATTAGAAAAATAAAATGGTTTTACTATTCTTTTTCCGAAATATTATTTACAGTTTTATTATTATTTCAATGGGCTGATTCATTTAATTCGGTGTGTTTAATTTTTGTTTTTTCCTTTCAATTAAGAAGGGCTTTTGTGTGAACAGGAACTAAATTTCATAAATTTTCTCATCAAGCTTCAAACGAAAATCGTGGACCATTAACGGAAAGAACAAGAAAGAAGTAAATTTGAGACTTATTAGCTGAAGTACAGCCTGGTTGTTTCGTATCTGCTATGATACTCATCAGCTCCTTTTGCTTCGAAATGAAGTGATTTATACAAATTAAATATAGACAGAAAGTGAATCAAAGCTAATAAGTCTTCAAATTTACTTTTCTTATCTTTTTGAAAGGTTATTAATCACTATAATTAATCACACAAAAATCCTTCTTCATTGAAAGGAAAAAACGAAATTGAATTGAATCAGCCCGTTAATATTGAAAAAATAATTCTAATTCGAGTATTTGATAGAATTATTTTGGTGATATTGTTAATTACAATTTTTGTATGGGTTTTTTTTCTGAGTATACATTCTGTTTTGAAAATATTATGTGAAATGCAAGAAATGATGATCATCAAATATATCAAATATATACCATATCTAAGGGTCCAAGAAATTTCGTAGCATTAAAATTTTGCTTCCACCATGAAATTCCTTCACACTAGGTTTTTGATGATATTCTCGGTTTCAGAAGAATTAACGGATCTGCGATTTCAAGGAATTGCTTTAATTTTCTTAAATTAAATTAAAGGGGAGTATTTAATGATTTTTTTATTTTATGGAATTTTGTTAAACTGATTAAAACTGAAGAATTCCTCTCTCTACCGACTGAAACTGGCTCTTTAATGCCTTCGAATGCACTTTGGCCACAAAATTCTAAGGATATAATTATTGGCCCGATTTTTTTGTTTAAAGCTTGATGAGACAATTTATGAAATTTAGTTCCTGTTCGTTGCAAATGAAATTTCAAGTGTTGTTTAAGTTACGAATTTATATTATGCATAGTCAGGTGCAGTTGGGTAGCGTAAGCTTGCGATAATTTCAAAAGAATATTTTGTTCTTTATATGTTGAAGAAAAGTTATTTGCAAATTTTTATCAACAACACATAAAGCCAATTCATAGTAAAGCAGTTTAGAAAGCATTTTTAACATAATTTCTTTATCATTTGTTTGAATTTGTAGCAGACTTAAAATTCAAAAATATATTTGTTTTATATGTTGGCTTTTAACATGAAATCATGTTATATTAATGTAATTATGCACACTATGGACATGTCGTTGTGATTTACATTTTGTTGCTTTATACAAAATAAAGAACAACAAATTTAAAATAAAATAAAAAAATGTCAAATTACGGTATTCTATTTATGAGAATTTAAGGAAATATTACATTTGAACTTTTTAAATTGATTTTTGATTACAGTTTAAGATTTTTATTTGGTTTACTGTCAAAGAAATTTTGAAACATTAAAATATTTAAAACAATTTTTGTGCTTAAATTAACCGTCGGCATCATCAATAACGCTCTCGTTAAATGTGTTTTATTAAAACTTACGTTTCGGTTTGGCTCGTAGCCGAACTGTAAGCACTAATCACTTTACTACTTACAGTATTTAAAAGAAAAATGTTTGCATTATTATTTTATATCTTCTTTTATTAGTTATTTAAATATTATTTGAATTTTTAAGCTGATGTTTGCTGTATTTGAGATAATTTTTAATGCTTTATGCTTAAGTTGTTCACAGGTCAAATGTCGCTTAGCTTTGGAAAATAACTGTTGACATCCGTTGCTCTTATATGGACGTGGTTGAAAGAAACGTTCTTTGCTCTGCTTTGCTACTTTATTATTAACAACAGCAGCAGCTGCTAGCGTTACTGCAGCTCTAGTAACTGTTGCTGTTCATTTGAAAAAAAATTGCAAAATGTGACAATGTTGCTTTGTTTTATCACTGGCACCCACAGCAAAACAACAACTACCATAAACGCCAACCAAGGAACATCATCATCAATTTTATCAGCATATTTGGTTTTACGCAAAACAGTACTTTTCCCTTCTTGTTGTTTCCATGAACATTTATATTTTCTTTATTTTTCTAAGCAACAAGTAGGAACAGTTTCAAATGCTTTCGTTGGTTTCGTTTCGAAACTGAAGTCATTAGTTTGATAACGGTATTAAACGAATGTGAGCTAACAAAAACCACCCTCTGTGCATAACGTAACAGTTTTCACACACACACAAATACGAAATACTACCAAACAGTGTTGGCTTTTATGAGCTTTTACATTTTGCTTCTCTTCCTAGATATACACACACCTACACGCGTACAACGACGTGTAGTAACTTTGAATGTTTTTATTGGAAGGACCATTTAAAAGTCAGTTTATGCTGTTTTTAATTGGGAATACTTTATATTTGTGAGGTGAATATAAAATACTTTTAACAATTCAAATTTTGCTTTAGCTTTCAAGAAGATCATAGGTTTAGGAAATGATCATAGAATATAATTATTTTAATTCCTGATACGTGCACATATTTATGTTTCTGCATTCTAAGCTACTTGCTGGCCGATAGTTTCGGGAAGCCAGTGAACCAATATATATATGCATGTAGATTTTCGTGTATACGTATGTACATACACACATACATATATATTTCATAAATACTGAAAAAGAATCAAACAAGAACAATAATAAAAATCAAAACGAATTATTAATTAGACAAAAATGTCCTACAAACAAATATTTGTTAAGAAAAAATGGTCATATTTTTCTGTGTATATTCTTTTTTTTTTTTTTTTGTTATGAGCTAAATCTAGGGAATCGTTAACTTAACTGGGATGACTCGAAGTGCGTATACTTCAAACTGTTTGTATGGATCAGCCTACGTGTTCAAACGCATCCTCGATGCTATTTTTGCTATCATATCGTAACGCATGAACACACCACCAGTATTACTTTGGGAAAATGGTGGTCTATGCGGAAGTGCAATTTACCCTTCCTGCAGTTCTTGCTTCCTCATTGCTTATTTGTCTTGCTTTAAATTTTCTTTTCGAAGCTGAATACATATATTCAGTTCTCGATTAACTGTGGTATTCTAGTTATATCGCCATCTTTTCAGTGTGATGTCCTCAAACTGACTGGATTATGCTGACCCCGTTCTTCTCATCGCTGTTTTCCAACACTTGTTTCAAGCTACAGTAAATAAATAAACAAAGACCGTATCTGTAGATCTGTAGTATGCAGGAGGGACAATGGTAGCATATATACTATAAGCAGCATCTACCCCCGCTAGCTAGAAATTGACAGTTAGCTTTAATATACAATTGTGACTTGGTAGAGTCTTTCGGTCTATAGAGCATCTTTCTACCGACCACAATTCGCAATATTAAGTGCGATATAAAACGATAATATCAAACCAATATCATATCTTTGGTAATAATAACGCCTTTTCTTTTTTTTTATTTTTTTGCTTTTATATTTAAATTGTGGTTTCATATTTGTCTTTATCTCATCTGAAATTTCTATTCTTGTGTCAATATCTCGTTATTGCACACAGTGTCTAAGCATTCAGTCAATCATTTAGTCATAGATGTTGTTAAAACAGTAAAAAGTTTTTAATAAAAATTAAAATTGAACAAAACAATTCTGCATATAAAATCATCTACATACTTGTTAATGTATGTAAATCTAAAACAATTTAAGAGGGTTCGCTACGAATATCTACGCTGAAATAATAACTATGATGAGTATAATATTTTTTCTATTTTAGTCACGCAATTTGTTTTATTTTATTTTTTTCCTTCTAAATATACAACAGAATGTTCACTCACTCAGTTATTTGTTTGCAAAGTTTGTTCTTTCTAATTTACATGTACAATGCAAGTGAAAAATACGAGTTGTAATATGTCACTTGTTGCATATTTATGTGTTAGGAAAAGTAAAATAAAAGAAAATATTATAATTATTTATTAGAAACGTGGTAGATAATAAAGTGACCAAATAAGATTTTTGTGGGTTTAGTTTTCGCATTCAGGGTCATCCATAGAATATCCATCTACTTAAGATTCTCAAGAGATTTAATTTTTATGGTAGTTAGCTGCAGTATATATAGAAATAAATGTAAATAATTTTATGTGAATTTTCTATTTAAAACTTTTATATTTCTTTAAATAATGCTTATTACACCTTCAAGCTCTGCATCTTTGGGGAAATATCTAAAGATAACAATAATAATAATGTTATATAAATGTGCACCATGGTATATTTTCTGATATCTGTTATGATGACAGAATTTCGAGGGTTTTGAAATTCGGTATACTACTATAAAATATTAAAATACTATAAAATGCAGTAATTATTCAAACGGACTATAGCCACATTTACCGCATATATGGTGAGTAGAAAATTTTCAATAATCAACACGTAATTTCAGAGGAGGTCGTATATATCATTAAATATTTTAAATCCAGTGCGAATAGATTGTGATCTAGTTTTGCAATAAAAATAAAACGTTTTAAATTTTTGCTATTTTCAGTTTTTCCCAATATATTTCTATTTTCCAAGATCGGTTTCTGAATATCTAACATATAGCCGAAAAACCAAAGTAGCTACTAAAACATCAGGAGGGTGTATAAAAATTTGAAAAAATTTATCATTAATTTAGTCATTTAATCAGATACAATAAAACCGACCTTTCTATTCAAAATTGATATTAAAATTGTTTATTGGGATATAAATGAACTATTTAAAAGCAAAACCAAAATCTTAATCGGTTCATATATAGATGAAGTAAAATTTGTTTTGTCAACAATTGAACTTTATTGAATTAAATGCAATTCATAAAATCAATTGCCAATATATGATCATATTTTGGCATATGATTTTTAAGGAATATGCTCGACAAGTGAACTAAAACATTTCTAATGACAATTAAATTACTACTTATAGTAGATATGTACATACTTATGCACAAATGGGCATTTAGGATTTGGCTCAGTTAAGAGTAAATATTTTAATGTTTTTTTTATATTTAATAAAGTTAAACAATTTTCAGAGCTTTAGTAAGTAATGGGAATTTTTCAAACCAATAATTTTAGCTCTCAGAATCACATAGGCTAATGTAAGCTTTAGTACGCTAGTGCGGACTTTGAAAAGATATGTGAAAGTTATTATTGATATTTGGTTACTATTAAGGTAAGGTAAGTTATAAAATATATATTACCAATGAATTATAATGATCACTTTTATACCCTTTTAAGATACTTTCTATTTCAACCAGAAAGCTGATTGTGGTCACTTTATTACCATGTCAGTATGTTTGATTATTTACATTCATCCTTAGAATGAATGCAACAAACAAATAGAACACAATTGTAAAAGAAATATTTCTCAAAGTCAAATTTTATCACGTATTTGTTTTCAAGTGTTAACTTGCTATTTTCATTGTATAATTTTTCAAAAGTGTCAACGACAGGATAACAGTAATAGAGTCGACATAAGAGCTGGCATTAATCTATTCCTACAAACACTTCTTAACATACATGCTCAAATGTCCTTTGTAGAATGCCCTTTATCAAATAAACAATCAGTGTCGTTCAATGCAGGAAAATGTGAAAAATTATTTTATATCGCACAACTGCTTTTCACATTTTTCAGGCATAAGTATACTTTTCTCAATTGATAACTATCAGCTTTATTCAGTGATAGATGGTTGGTGGGCATTATGACCATTGTAACACTGCAATAAAATCATAATTATCCATTAATTATTACGATTACAGTTTGAAATGTTTTGCTGCCGAAATGACTAAAATTAGACGAAACCCTTCTTTTTTATTGGGAAGCAGTTTATTTCTGTATCATGAAATTAAATACCTTTTCATTACACATTTTCATGCAAATGTGGTTGAAGTAAAATATTTAGATTTGCTAAATTACAATTAGATGGAGAAAAAATTAAAATTAAATTAAATTTGTAACTTGAATTTTAACACCAAAATAAAGGTAATTGCAACTGAATTTTTTCAGTTATATTTTGCGCATGTTATTTGAAAAACTTCGGTTACGGCTAAATAATTTGATTCCAAAATACGGTACTTGTGTTTGCTTGTAATTGTTGCTAAGTAATTGAAATTGTTTGACATACTTTCATTAAGTGCAGAGGCAATTAAAGAAAATTGATTTAGATGCATACAGCCTACAACACAGTCATTCATTTGTTGAATTTCAGAAAGCAATATACGTAAAACTTGATGGTAAATATTGTTCGTGTAATTTCAGTGCTGGAATGATCTTATATTTCTTCTCTTCAGCAAAAATTGTGTAATATCCTCCCAATAAATGGAAAATCTAAATAGCTGTTTCTATTACATCTAAGCGGTATATATAATATATAATATAATTAAACAAATCTTAAATATTTTTCTCTGAAACTATAAAAACCATTTAGAGAGTAAATACTAAAAAATATTATCATCTTAAAATAGTATACAGTAAAATACATTCAACACATGTATATAATGATTTTGGAAGCGGCAGCTACATCATCAAAAATCACACAAAGAACCTTTTCAAAACTTTTTACATAATTGTATTCGCTATTCATTCACTCATAAATTTTACACAATTATCGCTTTAAAACAATAATTTTTTTAATAGCTATTTTTTTTGCTAAATTAAAATCCAAAATTATTGCTGGCGCCAAAATAATACAATTAGATTTAAGTTTGCGGCAGCTACAACGGTGATCAAGACGCGGTGTAGATACGCCTATTTAAAACAACAGTTAACATAAGAGCGCGAGTATTTTATTTTTACAGGTGGTAGTCGGTAGTTTGTTGTGCGAATGAGTTTAATGATTAACAGCTGTATACATGTTCGATTTCAAAAGAAATTTTCTTGTTAATTCAAAACCTCGTAATATTTCAGAACATAGCAGAATTGATGACGTAATAGTGTATAATAATTACATATAGCTTTTCCCGCTAAAATTTTGAAAATGTGTTTTAGATTGCTTTTATTCTTGACAACTGTGGATTTTTTATAGCTTCTTTATGTGATTAAAATTCCTAAATTTATGAGTGTTGCATGTGATTAATAGTTAGCTAATTGCTGTGCGGCCATTATGACACCAATTACGACAGTTGAAATCATATTTATCATGTGTACATGCCAATTCATACTTTTACGTAATGTATGAGTATGTGGGTATATATGTTGGACGAATGTTCAGCAGCAATAAGTTGTAATGGTAGAAAAAATTGTTTTCATTTATTGCTAAATAAATAACATTTCCGTTCATAACTATTATAATTATAAAGTTGTGGAGCCGTTTAAAACATTAAGTAACTTGTTGCGATTGCTATATTTTTATATATGTATATTTTATATATTTCATTAATACTACAAAAAATAGGGGTGTTATGTAACAACAACAATATGTAGAATTCAATAACATAGGAACAGACGAAGTAAAGAAACCATTTGGAGCAATTTATGCGAATTTATGTTCAAAGAGCAAATGCTTGCGGCTATACGAAAAATCGCTGTTGAATTAACAAATTTCTGAAACTAATTAAAAGCCAGATTGTCTTGACAGCTTAGATGACTATTTTGCTTGGCTTTTCTTAAAAGTGATCTTAAATATCAAATATCCAAATGAGTTCAAAAAAAAAAATCTATCAAATTACTTTGGAGTTCTGTTTGATCATTTTATAGTTATTTGAATTTTAAATCGGGCTTAAGTTCTGAGTTAATCCTTCAATTAAGAAGTTTTTCTGTTTGATCATTAACTTTGCTAAAAAAATAATAATAAATATGTGTATTTAAAATTTGCATTCGTATTGTTACTAAATATATAAGCACCTTTACCAATGCTAAAACGAATAAAATCAAATAAATTACGAGGCCCAAAGAGCCTAAAGCCAAAATACAATATAATCGAAATCTATCCGCCTTCTCCCTTCATGATGACGCACCGCTTGTTGCCATCTGGTGTTGTGGTAGCATCGGCTGTCCCTCCCTCTATAAAAAATACTCAGATGATTCTGGGCCGATTCAATTATAGTGAAAATCATCCCCAAATATTATATTGATCTTACCTTTTCTTTCTCCACTCCATTCCAAAATAAATTCTACTCCATTATAGTTTTCAATTCTACAAAAAAAACTCTTCCTTATCAATTAATCACTTAATAATATATGTATTATATATATATTAAAGAATATAAAACAAAGCAACAATAAATTCCATAAACGATCCACCAGCACTCATGCTGCCAAGGTAGCACCTGTTCCCTAAATAGGCTAATAAGCCAATCCCGACTAAAGATGAGCTCTACCACGTAGCTGATACGATTATGAAAAATCAAATAATAAAAAGGGAGTTGTTCCCGACAACAACTCGAGATCACAATAATATCAAATAAAATTAAGGCTCGAAATAGGAAGTCAATGCACAAGGAAAAATTGATTCATATACTGTTATCAATATAGACTATAATTAATCGCCTCGGGTGTTATACTAACGCACAAACCAAATATAGGTAGGTATACATGTATCCAGGATTATATTTTATAACTGTACGTTTATGCCAAACTTAAATCAGAATTATGTTATTGCACTAAGAATTCTGCTTATAACAGTTGAGTGTAGCCAATTGTGTCAATAACAAGGTTTATCAAAGGATAGTAAATGTGCCTTTGTATCAGGGTTATGTTTTTTTTTTTTTTAAAATAATACAAATGTACAAATGTTTCAAAATGCAAGTTTATAAAAAAATAAGTGAATGTACAATTGTGTCCCAATTGCTGTTTTTAAGCGAGTAGTAATCTATAATTTTGTGTTTAATAAAAGATTGAATAATGGTACAACTGTACTAAGGATTTTGTTTCTAAAGGGTGAGTATGTTGTAATATCAAGAGTTAAGTTTACAAAATGTAAGTATTTGTGTAATTGTATGAATAATATGTCTAAATAAACGAATTATAATATATTCTTAACATACTAAGGCAAAGCCACGACCTTAAATCACCTCGGCCCTAAGGACTGTGAAAGAAGCGCTCCAGAATCGGTAGTTGGGTGCTGACTGCGGACTGGTGACTGCTGACGAATTTTGTGCCCACGCCGATCTCACTGAGCTGACGGACTGACAAACCAAATGGCGTTGATGAATTAGACAACTAGCTTCGAAAGGAATTTACCCTGGCCCTGGCCTGCTTATGTATGTTCTAATCGTTTATGGTCGATTAGCGCGTCTGGGTGAACAAATACTGTTGGCGGGTTATGCTGCGATATGTTTAACTGGCCAACAGATCGGCATATATATAACACTTTCGGACTGGCCACTGTGTGCGTGGATGCCTCTCGTATCTTTGACTTTATGATCTAAGTGTGCGCTGATAAGTCCATTATACAGCCATTAATTGAGTATTTCTCTCCTGTACCACTGACTAGGAAGTAAAAAAGGTCTGTGGCCGGCTGAGTACCCAAAGAATTTCACCACTACTGCTTACTTGCCGTCTTCATAAATTCTGTGGCCTTGTGTTTGGTCTAATACACCAGCAAGAAAATAGCGTTGTTGCTCACGACACTTTACGGAAACTCACTGAACTTTTTATGCCCACCGTTTAGCTTGAGACTCGTTAATTAGTACACTCCCGGTTGACCTTCTATTTTGACGTTTCGATACGGCGTTGCCAAACAGGTGTGCACTTAGACCGAAATGTTAACAAGCGACGTCAGCTGATAATAGAATACTATATATGAATACATAACAAATAATATTTTATGTAAAATAGATAGAACTTCCGTCGAGCAAATAAAACTGAAATACAAGTAGATTTAATAAAAGGTCTAGACAAAATATAGCTGCAAATTTGTTTCACAGATCAGAAATGATTCGAAAAGTATTCAAAATAGAGGGACTGGCAGGAAATATATTTTAATAATGAGCGGTATTCGTGACATGGGCCAAATCGAAAT
>BGZK01004813.1:0-11394 GCA_005406025.1 Eumeta japonica | reverse complement strand
CTATGACCAACAGCATTCATTATTCATCATCGAACACACACAAACATACCTCCCTCACCGGCATTCGCGAAGATTTCACTACCTGCACGTTGCATTAAGAAATTTCGTTCCAATAATAATAATAATAAAAAAGGTGCTGATAATTCATTGCCGTCTTTTAATTTATACCAAAAACACAATCATTATAATTTGGTGCTCTAACAATTTAAAAAGCTGTCGAAATGCAGATAGTTCTTCTTCTCCATAATCATGTTTCTTTCTGCACATCATTTTATAACTTTTCATTTACATTATAACAATTGTTTTTTCCTTTCTGCTTCCACATCTTTTAAAATTGATTTTCCCTTTCAAATCAGAATATGTTACAGAACAAAAAAAAAAAAAAATTCATTACTCAAAAATGAGTTTATAAAATATTATTCAAGTACTCGTGTGTGTGCGTTTTTTTTTCATAAAAATAATAAAAATCGAAATTATGTGTTGAATAATATATCGCGCTTTTAAAATATGAAAACAATTGGAGCATACTCGTTCACATATAAATACACATATACCCATACATACGCACTTATATGATATAAACATATAACAACGAAGAAATCACGTTCAATAGCAAATAGAACAACCAGTCATGTGGAATATTAAAAAAATACACACAAAATGCAAAGAATAAATTTTGCATAAATCAAAAAAAAAACAAATGTTAAATCAGAACGCAAAGTTTAAAAAATATTATATATGTTTATGGATGTAGATGTTATGAACATACATAAAAACCATATTAGATAAACTAGTTGCAGAAAATCTAGCTGGGGTGTAAAACATAAAATAATGTAGTTGTGATAAGGGAACGAGCTTTAAAAGAATTACTTCTTTATTGCAAAACGAGCACACATTACAGGAAAAATAAAAGGAGCACAAGAGCATTACTGCGCTACTATGCAAGTAAGAATTAATTTTGTAATAAATTACTGCATTTTATAAATGGTAGGGGAGGGGTGAATAGGATTTGTTTCACGGTCAGTAGGCTACCAATCAACATCCAAAGAGTCTGACAAAGTCACTACAAATTTAAACATTCTCTTTGAATTTTTTTGGGCGACCAGGCAACTTTGGTTCCTTTAACGTATTTGTGTTAATTTTCGTAGCACTATTTTCTGAACAATTTGTGAACCTGTGTAAAGTTTTATTAATTGCTTTAAGAGCCAGTCGAGCTAGTGCTCTGAAATACACAGTAGCTGTAGGGGACAGTGGTACCTCATCTTCTGCATCTATTCCAAAATGCTCAGCATTTTCGAATAGGACTAGGTTTGTGGTACATCCCAGTCAATGATTTAATAACAGTATGACTGGCCATTAAAACCTGCATATCGTCATTAAATATATTATAAAAATTAGCTTCTGGTTTGCTCTCTTGATGACGGTTACGCTGTAAGCTTACAGTACCACTAAGAAGAAGGGGTTTCTTTCCCAATCTCAATTGAATCTCCTAATGAAAATGAGTTTCGTGATGCAGTAGTCCATCAAATACAGGATTGTATCTCTGATCACTGATGTTACTAGTATCGTGAAAACTGTTATAAGCCCTAACAACTAAAGCTTGGAACATTTTCAACAGTTTCTCATTAAAAAATCGTTTCATACTTTGGATTTAATGGAAATTATTAACATTTTACTTAAAAAACAAAATAACATTATTAAATTAAACAAACATATGCACATGGAAAAGTTTCCGTCATTCTTACTATTCTTTAGCTAAAACTAACTTTACTTTTATATTGTACTTCAAAACATTTACGTACCACCAGAACACACACACACATACGTACACCCACATTGTAAGCAAAAGTCCCAGTTATCTGTACTTAAAGTAGCTGCTGCACAAGGACTTTTATAATTGTGCGTATTTGTGTCGCTTTTGAATTCCAAGGGAGAACTAAAACTAAACTGAAAATAATATGTAAATTTTCTTTTCTCTTTTATGTTCGTGGCAAACAAAGTCATGTCATATTGAAATGAAATTTTAAATATTAGAACAAACTTATCAAACAAACTAAAGGCAAATACAAATTTTATGCATTCATAAGTAAGCACTTAAAACAAATACAAACATGCAACGTCATACTACATACACACACATGAGAAAAGCACTTTTAAAAATAGATTGAATAAAATAAAGGAAACTGAATTTAAAATATGTAATAAAGGCACTTAAATACGAAAAATATGCAGGGTGAACAAAACCTTATAATTAAGGGTAAATTAAAAACAAATTTAAGTTTAGTTAAGAAGTTATAATTCAAAAAAGTACTTTTTATAATATAATATTCCCCAACAAACAGAACAAACATACAACAAAATTATCCTTCAGAAAAATATCTTCCACAAGTGCCTTAAACAACAACTAACATTTCAGAGAAATAATCTTTGATAGAATACGCCCATAACAATTAATATTTAAAAAAGTATAATTTGAAATCACTTGAAATAATTTTTTAATACAAGTAGTTAAATTTGATATTTGATTTGTTCGACCCTTCTTTATTAAAATGAGTTAAGTTTTAATGTGAAGCTTTAGGTCAATTTTTATATAATATATTATTTGCCAATATTTCGCTCTCCTTCGGATGGCTTCTTCTGTTTCTGCCCTGGAAGAAGCTATCGAGCTTAAATTAAAATATAAAATTGACCTAACTTTGTCCTAATGGTAATCCTGAATTACAAATGAAAAGAAACTGTTTTTAATATCATTTAAAATATTGATTTAAAAGTAAACTCTTAAAAAAGCACCTACTAAAAGAGACTTTATAAAGCTCATGCATTTCACTAATATACTTTTAGAAAATCACCATAAAAATTCTTTGAAAACTGTTGAAAAAGTGACTTTATGAAGGTTAAAAATAATCTTTTAAAAAGTGCTTTTAAAAAAACACAACTAAAAAACATTTTAAAACCGATGAAAATGTGATTTTAAAAGAGATAAAAAAATACCTTTAAAAAGAGTACCTTTTAAAAAGTACACAACAAAATACTACTTAAATAAGTTACCTATTAAACTGCGTAAATCATACATAAGTAAATCAATAACTTTAATAAAAATAAGCGTTAGAAAAGCTGTTTAGAAACACTTTAAAGAAAATAACTTAAAAGTACCTTTTAAATAAGTGTTTTCTAACCCTATTAAAATTTTTTCTTAAAAAGTGTACCTCTAAAAACACTTTTAAAGAAAGTTACTTTTGAAAATCATGTGGACTTAAAAACAAACAAACAAACATCTCTTACAATTAAATTTAAGAGGGAATATGTTACAAAAGTGCACAAAAATAAATTAGCTTTCAATAAATTACCTTAAAAAGATAGTATTTATTAAAATACTCTGCTTTTAATAAAAAACTTAAAGGTCCTTTAAAAACTCTTCTTTTGAAAATTATACAAAATGGACTTTTGAAGAAAAATATTTTACAATTATGTGTGCATATAATTATATTTCGAAAACAAAGAGATGTCTGCTTAAAAGTTCCTTTAAAACTTTTAGAAAGTTACCTTTGAAAATTGTACCTTTAAAAAGAGAACCTTTATGAGCATTTCTAAACTAAGTACTACTAAAGCAAGGTACCTTTGAAAACCCTTTAAGTACTTCAATAAAGTAGCTTTTAAAAGTGATTTTAAAGAGGTAATTTTAAAAGTACCATTAAAACAGAATTTAAAATAGTACCTTTTAAAGAAAAAACTTAAGAAATCAATGCAAAACAGTGCATGTTTAGATGAAGCCGAGTTCGAAGCAAAGGGAGCTGATGAGTATCGTAGCTGATACAGAAACGTAGGTTGTAGCCCAACTAATAAGTCTTCAATTTACTTTTATTGTCTTCTTCAAAAGGCTTTCAATCATTGCAATTAATCACAAAAAATCCTTCTTAATTGAAAGAAAAGTAAAAAAAAAAACGTAACAAACCGGACTTAATAAATCATATTAAAAAAAAAAATAACACTAAAAAATGTATAAGGTAAACTGGTTTGGAAAAAATAATAAAAAATTTTTAAAAGAGACTCTTAAATGAAGACCTTCTAAAAATTTGAAAAAGTGTAATAATTAGTACATAAAAGTACTATTTGAAAGTTTTAATCAAAATAGTATCTTTAAAAAAAGTATTTTAAAAAATGTAACTATTAAAAAATTACATTTTAAGAGAGTAATTTTGAAAAAAAACTTTAAAAAGGTCCCTTTGAGAAAAAGTACTTTAAAAAAACTACATTTTATTAAAGCCTTATCGAAAAGAACATTTTAAGGAATTTTATTTTTAGAAAGTACATTTTTAAGAATATTTGTTTTTAAGAAAGTAGCTCTTGAAATATTAAATAAGAATAAACTTTACTTTTCTTTTTTTTACAACAAAAAGCTTAAAAAAATTCCTCAAAAGAAATTCTTTTTCATAAAGATAATCCTTAAAAGAAAACTCTATTAGAAAACACATACTTGTGAAAGTCGCATCTCTTAAACAAGCACCTCTTACAGGCATACATACACATGTACACATGTTAGAAAACATGCTAAAAGCGTATATACATATTCTTTTTTCTAATCTAATGGACCAACATGATTCGATGTGACCCCTTTTGTTTATCGTTCTACATATTCAATTCATTTGCAATGGAATATAAATAAACTTGAAGAAAATGTGCTTGCTAATTGTATGAAACAAGCGCACATTAGTATTCCCGCTCTCATTCCAATTGAATATTTTCAGTTCAAGTTTGTTGCGAATGAGCTTTCCACCGCTTCCACATGTTCAAAAATTTCATTAAGTTTTTGGTTTTCGTTTTGCATGCTTGTATGAAGTGGCTACTTAACATTAATGTGTTGCATGCAACACATTTAGTCTCTCCTCTAATTTGCTATTGCCACAGCACACATGAGGAAATGGGTGGCATACAATTCTACTTTTGTATATCACTCTATGCAGACGAATATAAGTTAACAGTTTTAATAGAACGACCTAATTTATCAGCAAATGACAAGCAAGGCCAGTTGGTTTTAGTTCACTACAGCTGAATTCATTCTACGATGGTTTGGTGTTTTGGCTTCTTCAATTTATGCACTTTGTTTGATGTTGCATTCATTTATGTTCAACTCTCATTCACGCTGCCTCCCTTTCACTCACACAAAGTTGTTAATTTTTCCTTTTCTTTTTTTAATGAATCTCTCCATGTAGAAGTTCATGTTTGTGTAAACAATTAACGGCAACTAAAATGAAATTACCGTTACAATTAGCTAGAGATAAATAAAAGAAAAAAAGAAAAGCTCAAGAACACAGCAAAATCATGTGAGTGAGTACAAAATAAAAAGAAAATGAAGTTGCGCGTCATTGTAAAAGCAGCAATAAACAAGAAAAATCTATTGAAATGTTTTAATCTAATTTCGTGTAAATGCATTTGAAACTTTTAAGTTGCTTTTTTATTTTCAAGCAAACATTACGGCTTATTAAGTTCCTGAATAATTTTTGATATCATCAATATTACTGAGTATAAACAAGCCAACCCACTTACGAAAGTGTGGCGTATACCTCGAATGTACGGGAGTACTCGGAACTCCTTATACACCTCTGGCTTACTTGGGCCGCTTTTTCATTGTTAACCTCAAACTTACAAAGTGTTCAGCAAAGTATCCGTCGTTAACACAATTGAATGTACTTTGTGCTGTAGTTTTGTAATCAAATGAAATATTTTCTCATACTTCGTATACGATACGTTTACTCTGTGCTTCTCCGTATAATACTTTGTATAATGACAGTGTGTTACACTCTCTTGCATACTACAACAAGGTTACTTTCTCTCAGTCTGTAATGGTAGTGATATACATTGTTCAATACAATTAAGCTACAGCTGCGTGTTACTTTTGGCTTACAATTTTCAGTACTCGGAATATTCGTTACTGGGGATAGAAAATATTTTATCTGCACTCAAAGAAAACATGGCTAATGAAAGGCCACTTCGACTATTCATGCTCCTATTTGCCAAATATGTTTGCCCTAATTTTTTATGATCTTGTTACTTTTGCTCCAAAACATAAAAAATGTTTGACCAAACATCAATGATAGTTTGCGAATATAATTGTCTCAGATATGTTTTTCTTTGCATATGCATGATTTTTATTTTATTTCAATATTTTTACTTTAGCAGCTCTTTAAATAATTAGTTTTGCATTCTTTTTTCCATTTTCGTTTTTTCATGTTGATGGAAAACAGCAGCAATGAGGATCTTTTGTATTTTCCCAACTTTAACTCAATTTTATATTACATTTTGATTCAGTTTTTAATGTTTCTTCGATTGCTGCTGAGGCTGGGGCTGGTGCTGGTGCTCTTAGCATGAAAAATGCATAAAATATTTTTATACCCAAGATAGACGGATGTAATTTGCCATTGTTGTCTCTTGAGTTTTGTTCCACTCAACTCATTTCAACTCAGCTCAATTCATCGTCCTTCACTTACATGTATGTATTTGTACGTTAAACAGAAGATAACAACAACAAATCAGTTACAGCAAAAAGTTTATACAATTTTCAGGATACGCTTTGTTTTATGTTTTCCGTTTCTACAATCTCTTATGGTCATAAGTGCACAAGTAACTAACTATATGTAGACAAAGACACACATTATATGATAAATCAACAAAAGTTAATGCTTAAAGTCCGGAAAGGGGTCAGCTGGAAATGAAATAGATTATGTGGTTTGAAAAGTTATAAACTAAGCTGCCTTGCCAACAATGATCTTTAAATTATTTTTGAATAAAATAGTAAGATAAGTCTTTTTTAAAAATAATTTATTATTTCCAAATTAAAAATAAACTTCTTTAAGAGGGCAGCATTGTGTTTTAAGGAATTTCTCAAATGATTCAAAGGATATTTCATACCGAAAGAGATTTTTGCAAAAAGTTTAATTTTTTCTGAAAAGAAAATTTTTAAGCATATAATTTTTTAAAACTTTATATAAATGATACCAAACCGAGTCAGTCAAAAATACTGATACTGGTTGGTAAGTCGTCCGCCAGTTCATTAACAAACCTGCTAAGAAAACAGCACGCTTTCCTCGGCAGCAATATCATTTTCCTTTCTAGGCAAACGGTATCTTATGGTTTCTATTATAATCTTGCTTTGTGTTAAGAAAAAGCTAAAGCTGTTCAGTTACAATATTTATTAACTTTCGAAAGAAATTCTTTTTTTTTTTTAATTCGAGGGTTAGTGTAAGGATTTTATTTTGAAAACTTTAATTTTTCTCATTTTCAATTATCTAAAAGGAATGACTTTTCTGTTTGTATTTAATTTTAACAGGTATTAATCACAAGCAATAATTTAGAAATGAACTTGAACCCGACAAACAAATTAATAAAAATGCATGATATACATAAAAGTTCTAATAATTGTAAACATTTAATATTAATTTTAAGTTTTTTTTCAGGCCTAAGTTCATTTCTATAAATTTGTATTGCTGTTATTGGTATTAGATTTTAAAACAAAAATAATAATAACAAATAGGTGGCTTAAGTGGCTTGAGTGTCGCTACAGAATACAAGACTTCTTGGGTTCGAATACGGGTGCTGATGATTATCGTGACGTATGTGAAGCTAATGGTTCTTCTTATTTAAATCTATAATATCAATCACAGCAGTAAAAGTTATAGAAATGAGTTGAAGCCCTCAATAAAAAGTAAAATTAAATACATAAGAATTATAGAAAAGTTCAAAGTAATAATAAAATAATTAATTAATTAAAAGACATAACTGTAACTCTGAAAATATTAATGCTGTGCAACAATTTCAAGCAGTTGTTTTAATTTAAAGGGGAGCACAGACTTGAAAACATTCGGCTTTTCTCAGTTTTAATTGCTAATTTTACGTTTAAAGATACTTTTTTGAAAAGTACTTTTTTTTAAAGAAACTGTTTTTAAAGAAACTTTATTTAATTTTAAAAGGGCTTTTTAAAGTTATTCTTATAAGATACTGTTTGAAGAGTATTTCTTTTTAAAGCTACTTTTTTAAAAGGTACTTTTTTTTAGAAGATATTTATTTTAAGAGTACTTTTAAAGGCCTTTTAAAAAGACAGTTTTGAGGTAATTTTGATTCTTTGCTTAAAGTTGTCTTTTAATAGTTGCAATTAAAAACTGAGACATTCTCTAACAGTGGAAATCTTTCCAAAACTCTTGCAATATAACACTTTAGGAAGTAGAAATTAAATACATTTTTTTAATAAAGAAAAGCTTACTCGTTGCTGAATTTAATTTTAATCTGCTTCTTAAAACAAAAATAATAATTTTGTCAAGATGCAAATTATGATGGATTAAAAGATCCATTTAATATTTTGACATCACTTGAAATGCTGCCTTAATTTGCACTAAGAATTCAGGGTCAAACCAGCCGTAACATTTTGAGAGGCAAACCTAACGCAATTTTCATAAAACCATTTATATATGTACTACATATAGTTGGACAAAAACATACGTTGAATTTAAAAGTGAAAATGTCCAAAACGAAAGAAGAAAGATTTATTAAAAAGAAACAAAATGTCGCCTTCGTGTATTTTAGTATATTTATGTACCTGTATGTTGGCAGGATGACCTTGAGCGATACATGGCAACGTTGTCTGACCATTCAGCACGTGACGAAGTGTTTTCAACATTTATACGCAGCTGTACCATTCCTTTGGTTCGGTAACAATGATACGCCCAGGATATGTCGATGCTTGTACTTCACCTGCAAGACAATAAAAGAAGAAATACACACAATGAGAATTATATAAATTTAGATATTTAAAAAAAACGTTAATGAAGTTGAAGAGAAAATCCTTTAAAATGTTCTTGTTTATAATTTATTAATAAGCACCAACAATTGTTTTTTGTATCCAGCTTCTACCAGCTGCTCTCTGCAAAATGTTATCATAAAATATCTGAAAATTTTAAGAAAACCTAACGAAATAACTTTCTTTGCATTCTATTTGCTAAAGTACAATATATAAAGAATTGCTTCAATACATAAAATGAAGAACGTTTTGTTTCACCATTCCCAAAAACTAAATAATTTTACGTTTTGCCAGTTCAATTAAAGGTTTGAAGATCAACTTTGTTGTATTGCAAATCTTTTAAAAGAAAAAATAAATTATATAACTTATTGATTGAAGAAGGAAGTAAAGTTACTATTAAATAAAACATTTTCAGTAAAATAAATTTTAAAATTGTTGAAAAATCCCTACAGCCAATGATTGATGAGGCAAAGTATTTCACACTAGCTGACTGGTTGTACAAACGATTTTCAAATCGTAAAGAAAAAGTTTTAAAAACTTAAATGAAAACTATCGAATACAGCGTTATTGTCTGCACAAATTGAAAACTTTGTGCTTTTAAAGGTGCTCTTGTGGCTGGTGGTGATGCTGATTTGGAAAATCATTTTATTTTCTATTTAATTTTTCTCCCCAAGATTTTGCAAATTCAAGCATTTTGCCATTAATAGTAGATTTATATTTAAAAGTGAGTTTTGGTGCTGATACAAAAAACAAGATATTAAATTTGTTTAAGAAATATTTAATCATTCTTAAGGCTTTTAACTGAAAACTTAAATGGGGAAAAATAGTTGCTTAGCTTCATTTTGAAAAAGGAAACGAGCAGTAATTTTATATTTCTCGGCAAATTTATCGGCATTTAGAAATATTAAAAGAATCAAATACAAAAATTGTGTTTCTACAGTTAAGATTTATGCGCTGATAAGCAAAATACTATTTTTAAAATTAATTCTCAAAATATTGTTTCAACTTATGACATTATTATAAGAGGATATGAGAATGACAAATTTATATAACACACATGATTTCAAATGATACACTACGTCAAAATTACAAAATTCTAAATCGTATGTAATTTATAAATCGTCTGATTTATAATTCAAAGCAGGGATTTAATACCCATATGAGGTTTTAAAATCACATGTGGTCTCTTAATCACTTGTGACTATTAAATCACATTTTATTTTAAATTACATTTAATTAAATATAAATAAATTTAAATCACACGTGAATCACTTCAAACTACATATGTATTTTTAAATCGTATGGTTTCAAAATCACACCATTTAACATATTATATATAATATAATTTTTATTTATTTAGTTCATTTCAACGCTCCTTTATATAAAAGAAAAAAGTTTACCAACTGATACGTTATCACTGGTATAGAAACTTAATTTTTGCTTAGTTGTATGTGGAGTGACATGGGCTATTATGCTACTATTATCTTAAACTAACTTTATGCCTGGTTTTTCATGCAATCAGGTTAAAAACTAATCTCTTTCAATAAACCTCATGTTTAAAGATTCATAAACAACTAAACAATTTGAAAACTGACATTCTTTGAAAACGTTCTTATCTGATAACATCTGGCATAAATTCAGTTGAACATTTCTAATGTAAATTTGGTTTAAGAGAAACCTTGAAACCATTTATAATTCCTTTACATATCATCTTAATGTTGTTGATAATCTAGAGCAAACAAATTTAATTTGTTATAGCCAGTGCGCCAATTGCATGTCATGAGTTGTTGCATGAATTATGAATATTTTCAATATTAGAATTAGATACACAGAAAAAGAAAAAATTATTTAACTGCCTTCCTGTTCGAATGTACGCATAAATATATTTAATACAAAACCATTTCAAAATTTTTGATTTTGTAATAGATGTTTATGCAAACGATCGAACATTTTTCAAATAGAGAAACTGGTTGTAAATTTGCTGAAAGCTTATTAGAAATGTACATTAAAACGTTATTATTAATTTAAACTGAATCTGTATAAACATAAATTACTTTTTGTGAGAGCTGAAGAAGCACAAATTTAGGTCAAGTGATTACTCTTGATTTATTTTATCATTCATCATTTATAACATGATTAAAATTAAAATAGAAGGAGATGTACACAAAAGATTTTTGATGTAAAACTTAATTTTATTAAACCAGAAATTTGGTTAAGTAGCGCTTTATCCTGTTGGTTCTGAATTGAGCAAGTCATTGCAAATTCATTACGAATTATATAATTACATAAGAATAGCAAACTTATGCTTATAATTCCGTAATTGATTTGAAAACATAAACTAGTTTCATAAACTCTACCATCTAGATTAGCATTTTAGACAGTAACATATTTGTTTTGTTTAAAATGACATGAGTTGCCTTCACATCCTGGAACTTGTGAAAAACTTTTATATGAAAACTTTCAATTTTCTGAATAAATTCTATTAAAAATTTTATGATAATTTGCTTGTTTATGTTGTAGAAACAACACATAATTTAAAAATGTTTATTTCAATTGAAATAATAGAATATGAAGTAATGTTTGAACATTATTTTCAACAAGGTTTT
>BGZK01004812.1:0-11397 GCA_005406025.1 Eumeta japonica | reverse complement strand
CCTTCCTCACTACCAAATATTTAATTGCACTCGACCATCGATGGCGGCTGTACCCAAAATAGAAAAAAATACAGTTATTATCAACGTACGAATGTAAAACTGATAATTTTATGAACTATATTTTCAAAAAGGGGCCTCCGGGTGCGGACAGAAGTGAAAACTCGAAAAATTACGCGTCTATTTTTGAATCGTCAGGAAATATTTTATTGTGCAGGAAATAATATATGTGAAGAATCTAAAGTCAATAGGAAAATGTGAGTTGGAAATTAATTTACAAAATATAATTTATATGGAATCTACATTTATTATTATAAAGAGGAAAATTCTTTTGTATCGACATAGGGAATAAACTCTGAAACTGCTGAACAATTTCGGAAAGTCATTCACCAGAAAACTAACAGTTCTTTTATTTTTTATGTTTGCAAAATTTCATTTCTATTCATGTAGTACTTTGTTTCACTGATACATCATACGTCTTTACATCCATACTTTAACCTTTACACATTACTGTTACGTAATAGAAAATTTAATGTTCCATTGTTATAAGGCCTCTTAATTTTATAAATTTCTCATATTTTTAAATGAAGTGTTTTTTATTCGTTATTGTAAACCACCACTACAAAAATTATATTACATTTTTTATATAATGCCCTATTATATATGAAAAATAATGCATATTATTTTATATACAAAAATTGCCATCTATTGCTTAAGACGTAAATTTACAAATACAATACGAAAAGTTCCGATATGAACATATATCTATGTTGTAGATATATACACAATATATGTTTATAATATATATAATTATATCATCAATATATTTCAACCCAAACTCGACTCTTGTGTCAACAAACGGTGCCAATATATGTAGATACATATATACAGAGGTGTTGGTTACGGTAACGGTAAGTGTCGCGAGTTCAATAGTTTTTTCCCATCTCAAAATTGCCCAAGGCGCCTAAGGAAGGTTTTACTTCAAAACTATTTCCGTACCGTAAATTAAATTTTCATCATCTCAAATGAACTTAATTTTTTGACCTATTATTACCTTCATATGCTATGCAAAATTTTAAATAACGATATACTACGTTAAATGCTAATGTGTTGGATTTTCGTCGCTTCACTGTTGTGGCATATCTTGTCAATTTTTCTCATTTTATTTTTCAATTTCTTTATTCTTTCTTTAACCGGCACGCCCGCTGAGAATGAAATAGGCGTCGCTAAAGACCGCCATTAACAGTGCGGTGACGGCACCTATAATTGACAGCTTATCGTGCTATTCAAGGCATGGAGCGAGTGGTTTAGAATGAAAATGAATAAGTCAATTTGCAACGTCTTCTCTAGAATTCAAAACCAGTACTTTGCAGTTTGAAGACGACGTCATTTACCATTCCGCCACCACCACGTTTATTATCATACGTTCTATGAGATAGTTAATTAGTTATCTTTATACCTATTATTTTATGAACATTTTCAAAAACCGTTTTTATGCTTAAGTGATAACAACACACGGTTCGTGCAAGATGAGGTTTCGTGAAACGCTTTTTTAATCAAATCTTTGAAGACAATTCCATCAAGTTTCAAAAATTTATATGAAATTATTAGCATCTGTGCGTACTGACGTACAGCAATCGATAGGATAGATTTATAACGTGACCGTCCTTAATCAGTAAGTCAGTTAAATGACCGTTATTTTTAATGGCTGTTTGACAAATGAAATTTAAAATAAAAACTTAATATGTGCTTTCACAATATAATTGTGACTTAAGTAATTGATTTTTTCTAAATCAATAAATACTGGTGTGACTACAATTTCGTGAACCTAACACTCACTAGAACTTAATGAGCTTAAATTAAACTGTGATTGTTCATCTTCTTAATAGTATAATATAAAAATATATGACATTTGAATATATGTCCTTAATCATCCTCACACTTTTGGGTGAGGATGATTAAGGACATACAGATCCTTCAGATATTAACATGTTCCCGCTCTATATTGATTACATTTAATCAATATATGAACATGTTAATATCTGAAGATACAAGTTAAATGACTATTTAATACTTCACATTTTTATATGAATTCTTTTCAGACCGAGCTTATAGAGTCACAGTGTAGCCGTTGTTCTGTTATTCATATAATGTTGTTATAACTGATCAGGTCACTATGGAATAATGAAAAAAATTTAGATGACAGTTGACCTCGCAAGCTATCACCAAAAATTCGCGCAAAGATTTGAGCAATAATGATTTAGGTAGAACTGGGAAAGCTCCAAATCGTTATTGCTCACATTTCCAATCTCAAAGTTATCAATTTTCTCTTTCGAAATTACTAAACGTATAGAATCAATACCAATTGCAATTTTTCAAAGATACCGTTCAAGATATCTTTTGAACAAAGTCACAAGATATCTTTAACCAAGTTTAAAGAAAGCTTATCTTGTCTGTTTGAAAAATAAAACTTCTGTATATCGGTAAAGAAAGAAAAATACAAGCGTGGAGTGAAAAATACAAATTCAAAAGGCAACATAACAATGAATTCACTTTTTTACACACTCTATTTCTCTCTCCGTCTAATTTGCGTTACGCTAGATATATATGAAAATTGGATAGCAATAAACTCTTTTTTTAAACTAAAATCTATCATATTGAAGTGGGTAAATCATACTACAGACAATGTCCCGTATTTTCCCGTGTAATATAATATTATATAGAAAATATATTACAAAATAAGTTAAACGGTTCAACGCAATGCAATATACTACATATTAATATTTAATTGGACAGCGTATTAATTCTATCTTTGTATGTTTAATCACGCATCTAGTGTAATTAATAGACCGGGATTTGATGGAGAGACATGCCATTGCATGCTCCTATTGCACACGCATGACGGTTAATCGCACCGCAGGAAACTCTATACGCCTAATAGCCTTTGTGCCACTCATGGGGTTAGAGTGTTATATTAATTCTAATGGACCTTTGAAACAGCTCAGTGATATAATAATACTTGTATTATTGAGACCACAATTCTTGAATTGTGGTCTTTGTAAAATAAACGTTCAGCTGTACAAGCAATGTTGTTATCGGGTAGGAATTATTTTTGCCACTCTATACCACCCGTATCATCCAGTAAGGTTTTTGTTATGGGAAACAATGTATTACAATAATTGTCAATTAACTGCATGATACATAATCATTATCTGGATAATCAGAAAGCAAAAGTTTTACTTCGAAATACTTCCCTCATTCTTAGAGTTTTCTGTATAAACATATACTATTATATAAAAATATAAGCTCGTTTTATTTAATTTTTTTAAGTTCCATTAATCTTATTGATAAAACACGTAGGTAGTTTTTTGCATGGAGATGTATTAGTTATAATAATTATAAACTCACGCCTTTTTTCTGAAGGCGGGTAGAGATTCCACATAATATGGTATTTGCATGTCTCTCTTGCTACATTGACATCCATCAATCTTTTCATCCAAGCTCATCGGTTTCGGATACTTAAAATTTGGCCTTTTAGGGTTCCGTAATTAACAAGAATTCTAGTTTCATGGGACCATCTATCCGTCCTTCTGTCTTTCTGTTTATTTGCCTATTTCTCTGTCTGGCTGTCCGTGGATTAGTTCAGAGACTCTCAATACTTGACAACTGTAATTTGGTATGGGTATATATATATTAATCACGGCGACAAAGACTAAGATTTTGAAAAATGTTTTATGGTGTACCCTACACATAAAGGTGGGGTAACGTTTTTTCTCACCTATCCCATTGTGTATTGGGGGTATTTTCGGAAAGTTCATTCAAAAATATTGAGGGTCTGCGAAAACTATTCTTCGATTACAGGATCCCTTTGCGAAATATTAATCTTTATAGTGCTAATTTTATTAAAATTAGTGTGTGTGGTCCCCACCAGTAAAATGATGGTTATTGTGAGATATATGAAAAAATTGACGGTGAAAGTTATACATAATTAAGTCAAAAGTATATATAACAAGTAAGTAGGCTTTACAAGTTTTCGAGTAATAGTAGATCAACTAAGAAATTCGTTCGTTCGAAAAAAATAAAAAGGAAAATTTCGAACAAATTCCTTTGAAATTGTTGATATGACGTTCTTGGTTTTGTAGAACAGGTAGTAAATATAAACTGATGAACCACGTAAAATTATGGAAATATGAAATCATAAAATTCTTAAGATCCTTCCTTGTGGGCGCCTTTTTAAACGTTATTAGCCATTAAACCGTAAACTCGATAAATAAGTTCATAACATCAAACAGAAAGCCCCCTTTTGTAACCCACATACTATAACGGGCAACTACAAACTCTACGCTGTGCATAGCCCGACACACACTCGGCCTTTTTTAAGGTGAAACTTCTTTTGGGACAGTGTGAATTGTATTTTTCAAACGAAAATGTATAACGAAAAAGGGACAGTTATAAATGTATATATAGGTTTTATACTGTGAGCGATCGAGATAGAATGCGTTTCTATATATTTCCGTATCCTTCGTCTCCGCTCTATGCGATGGTTCGTAGCGGTCTGCGTCCCCACTACTCTACCGTGGTATGCGGGCCGTACACGGACTCTGCATATCACGGAGACTAGACTCCATGCTATATACTATGTATATTCTTAGTCTACTCAAAATATATACAAAAAGAGAAAGAGACAGAAACGTTGAAATCTATAGCATATTATTTTCTGTTGGGTCGTAGTGACTATCGCGCACTTTTAAAAATTATTCTGTTTTCGACGACTTTAATGCTGATCGCATCGGGCGAGAAAAACCCAGAATACTAAGTTTCACTTCTACCGCATCTGAACTCACACTCGATTTTATTATTTTTTTTTTAATATGACAACACCAAAATTAGATAGCAATAAAAAAGATAATTACTCATTGCTTACAACAAAAATCGACGGAGGGTTAAGATCGGCACAGAACGGAATGAACTGTTAAGAGTTAAGAATTGACTGAGTGTAGTCGTAAACGAAGGCGGAATCGGAATGGAAAATGGGAGTGAGACGGATTCCACTGTGAGACGATAATTGGAAATGCAGAGACGGGCCGGGATCATCTTTCACATCGACCGCTGCAAAAGATGAGAAAAAAACTAATTTATATTTCCTTGCGAGGCAAACCGTGGGCAAATTAAAATCACGAAATAAAGTTAAATATCAATTTACACCAAGCGGAGCAGGCGAATAACAGCCAGTGATTCATAAAGCAACATGCTGCAACGCCATGTGCCAGTGCTCAGTGCGAATGTGTAAGCCACGACGTTTCATCCGGGAGCGTGAACATTTATTATTTTCAGCTCATACGTAAATCGGTGTAAAAAAAACTCTGTTTGAAAGGAACGAATGTTAAAATAAAACATGTTCTTAAGTTTATCGCTATATCTAACGAGGTGATATTGACAGATCACACCAAAAGTTCTTTGTTGAATTAACATTGATATGAATTACTAATCCAACCAGTACTGGCGGAATATAATGATTTTCGTTTATATGTTTATCTGATTTTAATGTCAGTGGCATTTGGTTTCCATCGGTGTAAAATAAGACAATCCGCTTATTTTACATTGGCCATTACCCGCCCACTTCGCTATGCTTAAATTTAAATTGGAGATAATTGTTGGCTATCCTGAAACCGCTCTCGATTTTCATCCTAATCCTACGCTCTGTACCACTGTCAGATCTGATAGCATCTTTTCGTCTCTTGGATTTTGTTGCTATTATTCTTTTATCCATGTTTTTTTTTTGGACTAAAAATCGTATTCCAAAGATAATCTATTATTTATGCAACATTTTATTACAATCCGTTCTGCGCATTTACAGATCATCCCATACGAGTATAAACACTAGAACAAACATTCAGTTTTAGTATGCGTATAGAAAATAACCGTCAATATGTATTGAATACGTATCATTGTAAACACAAGTTGATGCACCTAAGTAGAAATTCTCCATATACTGCCTTTGACTATTACACTCGTGGATTTTAATCAAAGCTTTTATCATGAACAGAAGGTTTAGATTTCTTTCTTAATGAAGATTGTGAATATCCAAAAGAATGTTTCGTCTACGTAATAAAAAATAAATTAAAAATCTTAAATTGTTCATTAAGTGTTACTGTGTTAATTTTTTGAACTTAAACGACCCGTTTGAAAGTTAGAACTGATCGCACAGATAACGACTTTAACCATTCTCATCTTAAGAAATACCTAAATGAAAATACAAGCTCAATAATGACCAATTAAAAACTTGTACAACTGCGATATTCTTTTGGTGCGCTGCGCATAAATAAAAAAAAAATCAACCTTTTTTTAAACATAGAAAAATACCCCATACATAGATATATGTTGTTTATGTTCGATAAAGTTCTATCTACTCGGTTCAGAGGATATCCTCCCGCAATCTCCTTATTTCAAGTTGAAGGACTTGGCATTTAAGACTTAATATATGCTGGCCCAGCGCGGATTGAAATAAAACCATGTACGGGGAAAATACACGTTGTAAGCGGAAGCTAATTTATTACTCGACATATACGTATAGCTGTACAACATGACGATACGACGTACAGAGATTCGCATAAAGTACCACTTACGAGTGCGAAGATTTATAAGCATAGATAAAGAATAGAATTTATGTATTCTTTGATTAGGTATCAATTGATACCGTTTACAGATCACGATGTTGTTGATTTGTTTGAGTTTAGACTTATACGTTTTCTTATTTTTGTAATCAAATTTTGTTGCAAATTATACATACGTGTGGTTTTGAAATGACCACAGAAATCGGTATTTGAATGTCAGGTGATATCAGGAAGATATCTTGACTTGAATATATGATGCAACAAGTACTTTTAAGTTTTCAAAATACAAGCCAAAGGCGCTTAATATCCTTATAACGTCGCGATTATACCGCATATGAGAGGAACAATAAACCGAAAAATAAATTGTTATACATTAATAATTAGCACTTATACTTTTGCACAGTAATAATATCATTACAATTTCTTTTAATATGAAAATTATAGATATTACCTTTCTGTTTCAAATCCACAGCTATTAATAAGGTTGAGCATAAATAACCGGCATATAATGTTACTTTCTCTACACAAAAAATACTTCTAATAATATATAAATAGTTATGAATATTGTTTTGATTTTCGAGAATATGACATAATAAAGCGACGAGTTGTAAAAAGAAATGTACCAAAATAAATATTAATTTTTTTTTCGTCGTAGCAAAGTACATATTAAATTTATTAATTACGTTTAATATAAATCTTACCCTACAAATTTTCGTTTTACATTATTTTCTTTCAAGTAGTTTTCTAATTTAAAGCAAAGAGATGACTTATCAAAACAAACCAAGGAGATTGGATTGCACAATAAGGCAGAAATCTTATAAAGTCAGGCAATAAATATGATTCCTTTTCAATCGCTGTACTCTTTGTGTTCGAGGGTTGTGCTCTGAGAATATTGACTTTTATCGGTAACGTGAGTGTTATAGCTTTTCTCATATAAAAATGATTCCTTTTTCTTTGTTTTAAGCGTATTAATCTACAAAGTCCAACAATTTTGATACTTTAACGATAGTACAGAGCATTAATGAAAACTTATATGAAATAATTTTTGGGTTTACTCCTTAAGAATCAATTTTCATATAAGGCGCCCGGTATGAGAAAAATTTGAAGATTAAAATCTACTAATGAACCATGTTACGTTTTGGTGCGCAACTTATTGGCGCACCTTTCACTTTTCAATCGCGTGTATGTGTATACTTGTATACTTGTGTGTAGCCAACGCAGCGAGGCAGCTGACGCATATTATTGTGTATACCTATATATATTATAAAATTATACTGTTCAACGTTTACAAACGATATATATATATATAGTGTATCAGTTATACAATTCTAATACGGATCGTCGCCACTGTTTTGTTTGTGTTCTTTTACAATGTAAATATTTATTTTAAATACTTCTTAATAATATTTTTATAATTTTATTTACAATAAATCTTCGTCTTTTTACTTAAAATTAAAAATACACAATAATTGTAGATAGGTTAAAAAAAATTTTCTCTAATGCTTTTTCTTCAATTATTGGTAAAACCAAAAATTTATTCAAAACACTTTCCATAATATTTTAATAATTTTAGTTATAATAAATCTTCGTTTTGTTACTAAAAATAAAAAATGAAATAATTGTAGATAGGCTAAAAAATTTTATCTTTAATCATTTTTCTTAAATTTTTAGTCAAAACGAAATTTTTCAGTTAAATAAACTCTTTTTGCGTATGTTTAGACAATCGTACTTAAGGAGTAAACTCCAGTCGTACGTCGGAGCTGACACACATTTTTTTGATACGAAAATTTACAGATGAAGTGCGTTATACGATTAAAGAAGGAAATTAAAAAAAACGTGTGGCACTCGGGGACTGCCGTGGTAAAGCTATTGCAAAGCATTTTTTATCAACTTATGCAATTATAATTATTTATTTATTTATCCAGTGTTTTTTTCTTTGATATTAATTCAAGTTTTTCATCACTTTGTTCATTAATAAATGCACTTTGTTTATTCGTATTTAAAACATTTTATACACAAATTTTACGCGTTTAGCTATTCACCAGCAACTGCTATTATTGTTATACATAGGTACACCTTTGTATACATATATATCTACATGTATACTTACGAGGCACATGCGGTGAGTGTGGCATTATATACTTTCTCACAAACAGCTGCTTACGTATTCGTTCGATTTCCGAGCAGCTCGTCTCGATCCGTGCGGGTTTCGTACAGTCGTATCATATACATAGCGAACGCTCGGCCGAGCTACATGGTAGGTGGAATGGGAGTGTTATGTTTTATTTTCGTTACAGAATTTCTTGATTCGGTCGCCGCGCTCAAAGCCCGCGATAAAAGCTATGCAATAGCTTAAAATGTACTTATAATTTTCATTCATTTGCTTAATTTTTTTATAATCGTTCGAGAAAAGCAAAATATTGCACCAATTTAATTTTATTAATTGAAAACTCACTTTAAATGTAGGTAAAATTGTAAAAAATCATAAATTTAGCAAAAATAAATTTCTATATTTTGTTTTTATACGTATTTTATTTTGGTTTTTTTTTTTCCACAATAAAGCGTTAAGCGCTTTTGACATTGAAAAATTTTAGTCATAAAGCCTAAACATCAAATTCTACATATCTAAAGAATAAGCGGTCGAAACGTCAAAAGGAGATTAACGAGATTATCTCTCAAAAATTCATCGACTTTTTCAAAATCAATAATATTTGTTTATAGAATAAACTTTTGTACAATTTAGCAAAAATGAATTACACATTATAAAAAGTTTAACTAATTAAGAACTAAAATGCGCCAGCTTGTGTTTTGTGTCAACTTCTTTTTTATTTTGCATCTTGTAGCCCTTATAGTTCCGTCTTGTGATTACAAGTATCCATATAACTTCTAAACTCTTAAAAATATAGCCATATCGTAAATCGCTGAAAAGATCACTCATATAAAAGCAATCTAATAGTCGTTTTCAATGATCAAATACTGTAGTTATGATTCGCTACCTAACCTAATATTTTTATGAGCAATTTGTATTCACTTCTCTACATCCGTTCCCAGACTGACTTTAGATTTTTATCTTTTGCGGTGACATTATTTTTTGAGACAGTTTCGTTATATATGCCGATGACCTATTTTCGTTATACCACCGAGCCGATAAGAAATCGAACCCCAGCCTCCGAGGACCACCTTGCTCCACCGCACAATAGGCCAACGGGAGGTAGTCCACGCTTACGATCTGCTGCTGTTGCCTGGCGGGAGAAGGTGAACTGCACTCCGAGCCTTGTTTTCAAAAGCAGTTTTTATAGCCGTCATCTCATCTACAGTGACTCTCAGGGACCATGTCTCTCGATAGAAGAAGTTCGGACGCGAGCATCGGCTCAAGTCATTACCAGATACTCATTCGTAGAATGCCCAAAGTGCTACCTTCTCCACTGTCATGTCATGTCAAAAAAATAGCCTGGTTCATATAAATTTTATTGGTCAAATTATAGACTTTACAATAATTGGAAAAAAATTGTACAAAAATGCACATACATATTTGGGAGGATTCCGTTATAAAAATTAATATTAGGCAGGAGAAGATTGACATAATCCTTGAAAAAAATTCGATCTTTACAATGCCTGTCCTAACACTTTTCCAATCAGAAAAAGAAGACCCACAAATATTTGTATTTGAAAAAATGATCTTCGATATGACACAAATGACAGATCAATTTAATGACGTATTGACGGATATCGACAATTAGATAATCAAAGCAGATGCTTTTAAAATTCTTCTTTTTTATGATCCGTCGATTGGATCGAGTAACGAATGCAAAAAACGCTTCTTTACTTTTAATCGAAATAAATTATGGTACCATCATAATAACACTACGACATCTCGTTCAGAGGCTGTTATCAAATTACCATTTTATGGGGGAAATTCAAATCTGCTAGTAAACACCGATAAGCAAATCGAAGTGTTACATAGTGACTTAACCAATATATAGCCTTGATTTTTAACCAAATCACGTATATTTGCAAGATCCGGCACAGAAATTTTAAATATCCTAGTTCATTTAATTCGTGCGATATTCTTTTGCGATGCATAGACCAACAAACAAAGTACGTTTGAAAACCTTACAACGATTAACTTTCTACTCAGAAACTTATTATTCTATATTACTATAAATTTTGATCTTTAATTTAATTGCTTATAAAGATAAATATTTGGAAAATCAAAAGTGCACGACTCATTATGTTCATTCGTTTTTGTTAATAACTATTAAACGACACAAATCAAGTTAACCATTTTCAATACCAATCTCGGACAGTGGATCTCAAGCTATTAAAAAATGGATCAAATTAGTGATTTTTACGCTCGCTATCGTCCGGAACGAAAAAGTGTTGATTGACAGGAAATTTCTTTGACTATTTTGATAGTTTTTCTAATTGTATTATGTTAAATCGATTTGAACCAGTCATAGAATTAATCTTCATTAAATTATCTATCAAATAGTGCACAGGTTAATAAAATTACATGAATTATTAATCGTGATATTGATGAAAAAGTTACGAAATTGAGGAAAAAAAATTATTCGTTCGTATAGCACTTCTTAATGCTTCGCATTATGAGTCGTGCAAAAAGATGAATTGAAATACGTCACGCAGTACAATTTGATTTTTAATTTAATAAAAAGAGTATAAATATTAAAAGCTCTAAGCTAATTGTTCTCAACTTGATTAAAAAAATCTTGTACCCAGCAATTGTAACAATGTTTCTTATGAGATTTAATACATAATTAGCGACTTT
>BGZK01004811.1:0-11399 GCA_005406025.1 Eumeta japonica | reverse complement strand
CTTCCACTTATCTATATTGCTGCTCTGTAAATCATCAACTTCATCACGGTGATTTCTAAAAGTAAACTGCATGGCAAGGTTAAAAATCATAACCTTTTGTGACTTTTGCACGAAATATCTGTATTTTTGCCCCTATTGGTCTTATGAATATGCATATATGAGTACATGTTTATACACTAATGAATGGAATGGATCAATTGCTTTGATCTCATTATGTTGGCGGTCTAAAAAGGATAAAAAAGTTGAGTATTATTGATTTAGAGGTAAAGAGTGTTATGTTTAGATCTGTTCAGTATCGGTAGTACGAAGAAGGAAGTAGTCTAAGAAGCGCTGCGAAGTTCTTTTTTTAATTTGTTTTTAGTGCTTGCTATGAACGCTGATATTAACAAACTGTCGGTGCTATAATCGTGTATTTATGTAAGTTAAAACTCACCGACTCTTCCTCTTTTACCACTAGGCATTTGTGGTACAGCTCGATTGATGGCCGAATATTCAGGTAAATCGGGTAACTCCTCAGCCAAAATAAATTGGCATTTGTTTGAGGGATCAGTGCTCGTGCTCTAAATGATAGTTTCGACATGATGCTGCTGTTATTTAAATTATGATTTGATTTTACAAACTAAATTTGGCTTTTATGTAGGTATAAACAAAAATGTAAACACGGGAACTAATGATTACTTGCTTTAAAGATGAACTTTGTTACATTTAAGGATTAAAAGCTATCAATAAGATTATGTTTTTTAGGTGTTCCGTGTTGTGGATGGATAAAAGCCTTTTTTTGGTGCTCTCCTGAGACTTTAGTATGCTTTTACTGATTAAAAATTTAGATATAAAAGCCTCTTCTAGTTTTAGTAGAAATTGAACAGCACTGCTGTGTTCTTTATATGTTTTGGTTATGGGGAAATATGTTGTAAAATTCTTGTTGAGAAAAAAGTAGTGATAACGCCGTATAATGGATGTTTGATCTAATATTACACCAACTTCTTGAAGACAATCAAATGCTTCAAATATTCTTAGTTTAACGCCGTCGTGGACGTGTAAAGCTCGAATTTTTTTTAGTTGATTAATAAGGGCCTGACCCAATAAGATATCCGTTAAGATTCTTAAAAAGTACTTTAAGCTCTTTGTATATTGGACGTCTTTGCGCCTCCTCGTCGTGCTGGTGCCAGCAATTCTGGACGTTCTTAATAAAGTTTGTACTTGATTTGCTGGATTTTGTTTATTAGGGAAATTTTCTTTGCTTTATAATTGTCGTTGATAATATTGTAGAGATCAGTAGAGGTACCACCAGAATCCAAAACAATATATATTTATGGGTTTTATTGTTTTTGAAATTGTTGTAATTATTATATACAACGTTGCAGCTGTGGGTTTTCTTATAACAAATCGTATTATTCTTCAGTTGATATTGACAATTACAACTACTTTCTTGCAATGGAAGCAACAATAACAAATCGTGTGGGCTATGAGACGACGACATTTTTCAAATTGAAATCGAAAAACTTAAATAAATATGCATAATTACAATCACAAACAACAGCATTTGTATACATTTCATATTTCAATTTAAAAATAAGGAAAACAGCGACAACAGCAGCAGTAACAATGGCAGCAGTTGAGTAATTGCAACATTAAACTGCATTTTTTGCTGAAGACATGATTCCGTTTGTTTTTGTTTATCAGCAATTGTCGTTTTCTCTTCACTTTTGTTCTCTTTACCACAATTGCTTTATTTTATTCTGCTTGTTAAGCTCTTTAAAATCAAATATAATTTTAAATTGTAATTCTTTTTTGACGACTAATTTTTTCTTTTGAAAACCAATGAAATTTAATCCATTTAAATTTTAAAGGGATTCATTTGTTTTAAATTTCAATTGACAATTCTTGTTTTATGACAATTTTCCACGTTGTTATCTGTCAAAAATAAAGAAAATAAACACAATTACAACAACAATATAAAACGCATTTACAGAATACGGGGGTTGAGTAGAAAAAGGAGAATGCAAAAGAATGATTGGAGAAAATTTTTGGCGGTTTCAATACTTTTCATTATTTTATTCCAACTTGATAAAGGATTAATTGTATTTTTAATTACATATACACTTTTTAACTTATAACAAGACCACAATTTCACTAAATAATATAAGTAAACAAAACTTTACAAGTTAAGGCGAAATGACACAAACAAATTCTTTTTGCGGCGAATTATTTTTTTTTCATTGGTAATTTTGCAGTATAAAAACAAATGTACATTTTAATTTTTAATAAAATCGGACATATAGCTCTTAATATGTACCTAAAATTAATAAAGCTTTGTTTCACTTTTTCAATTAAAATATTTTTATTTAGTATTTACACTACATTAAATGAAATTTAAGAGAATATTTTCTTATGTTTGGGTTTTGCAAATAGTGTGGTTGTTATACGCCATAATGGCGGCCAAAACGAACTAACTTCTTGTTTCCAAAACAAGACAGCAACTAGCATTAAAGGCATTGGCATCTCGCTCTTACACCGAATTTTCGAACCTACTATATGCACTTCTCTCTCTACTAAATTCCCTTTATTCACTGCTCTTTCATTCTTTTTACTGAAAATTCTATTTATTCCATTCACACACTTTTACATTACTTTGCCATGAGCATTTCTTCTTCTTCAACAAACTTGTTTTCTTCACATGTATTTTTGTTTTCCTTTTTAATGCCTTAAGGCCAGAGCAGAGACGTTCAGTATTTAATTCACGATTCCATTCGTTTTTTCGTTTATACAAAAGACAACGAACGACGGAAAAAATTTTAGACAAAAAATCGATTGTTCTCATATGAATTCATACTTCTTTCACTTTGAATTTTCTATATTTTCCAATAAAATTTCACTTTTCAATATAAAATTTGTATGCAAAGCATTAATTTTGCAATGAATTTCACTAATTTTTTAAATTTTCTTTAACTTTGCGTAAAAATTTTTATTTTATTGTGCAACGACACGAGTTTTTCACAGGGACACGTTTTTCACTGTGTGTAATGGCGGCCATACATACAATACGAAGCCAAATGCTTACTCATTACAATGACAAAACAAAACTTTCGGAGTTCTATAAACTATAATATTTTTGAAATTATAACACACCCTAGATTAGTGATAAAAATTTATGATTACTTATGTCAAATACATTAAATTAAAGGTAATTTTTCGCGCTGCTATATATTCATTAAATTTTAATATAATTCCATTTATTTATACTAAAATTTCAACAATAAGTGTGAAATAACAATATTGGGTATTTCATGATGATTTCGACGTCGAAAACAATGTAAACATAGAGTTGTATTCTAATAAAATGCTTGACAATCATACATAAAAGCAATATTACATGAACAGCTCTGTTTTAGCAAATGTTTTGCTCACAATTGCAGCTAACTTCATTTTTATCTCAATTAAAAGTAAACAAATAAGAAACGTAAAAGTATTTTAAAATTGAAATTTTATTAACTAAATCTCTAAGGTAATATGTATCCCTTAAGCTCACAGAAAAATTCTGGACTTTCAGCAATATGGATCAGCTGAATGAGTTGAGGCATAAACAAAACCAGACATTTATAGCGACTCATGGGCAAAATTTTGATGTAAGAAGTTAAAATATATGAGCTGCCAAATAATTTGTTCTTATTTTCTCAAAATTTGCTGTAACTATATTAGGAACATCAGAAGATAGAATATTTTGGATGCTTCGGAAGAACGTTTATTGCTTAAACAATATGAAATTTATTTAAATGATTTTTGTCGACGCTTTGAACCATTGATGCCAAGATGTGTGGTTGGAACTGCATTTCATTACTTCAAAGATTTTTCTGCATAACTCGACAATGGACTATCATCCAAAAGAAATTTTGTGAGTTACTTGGATATTTCAGGCAAAATGCATCTTATCAAATTATTTTCAGGGCTACAGTTGTTTATTTAGCTTGCAAAGTAGAAGAATTCAACGTTTCTATTGGCCAGTTTGTTAGTAATATAAAAGGTGATCGCAACAAAGCAATGGATATTATATTATCTAATGAGTTGTTACTAATGCAACATCTTAATTACTATCTAACTGTTCACAATCCCTATCGTCCTGTAGAGGGTTTCCTTATAGATATTAAAGTAAGGAATGATTAAAACTGAAAATGTCTGCAAGTCGCTATTTACTTAATTTTTAAATTTTGCATTTAGACACGTAGCAACATGGCTAATCCTGAACGTTTGCGTCCTCATATAGATAGTTTTATAGAAAAGACATTCTTTACCGATGCGTGCCTTTATACGCACCATCACAAATCGCCTTGGCAGCCGTATTATGCCGCTGGCCGTGAACAAGAAAATTGGATAGTTATGTTACGGACAATTTATTGAACGGTGCTAGAGAAAAGTTGCCAGCTTTTAATTGAGGCAATACGCAGTGAGTTTTGAAAATTTTAATATAAACTTTTTTCAAGATTTCTTTTTCTCCCGCTAAAGAAATTCGCCCAATGGTTAAACAATATGAAATTCCAGCCAGAGATAAAGTGAAAGCAATAGAAAAAAATTGGAAAATGTCGTAATCAAGAAAATAATCCAGACAGCGAAGTGTGGTAAAATGGTTTCATGTTTTTGGTTTTTATTAAAAAAAAATTTTTTTCTGGTTAAAACATATCTATATTCGGACGTAAACCGTAACCATGTAGACGTAAATGTATGTAGTTTACCAAATAGTGCAGTTTACCTACGATATATGTATATGTATGCATATGGCGCCTAAATAAGTCGTAAATACTTTACAATTTTTTTTTTCCAATTTCAGCTATAAAGAGCGCATGCGGAAAATGTATTGTGATGACGATTTAGATGTTGTCGAGGACAATTCTTATCGCATAGCAGATTCTAGTGCCGATATGTCCATATTAAATATGAGCCAATAGTTCAAATTACTTTTGTTAATTTCTTTTCCAAATTATTCTAAAAATTTTACGTTTGTAAACCTGTTGATTATTTTTCTATAACAATAAAATTATACAAAACTATAACTTTGCTTGCTTATTATTTTGCTTCTTATTGGCAATCAAACTTCTGGATCGATTTTTCTCAAATTTTTGCTTCAGTTAGGTTGGGCTCTATTATAAATTATAGACAACCGGCTGTATTCATAAAAAGTATTTTTAGTTTATTTGAACACTTATTTGACAGATATTGCATAGACTTGCCAAATAAGTGATTAATAAATTTTGTATCGTTAGTCAAAAAATACTCACCAACAATACCAAATCAAGCTTTGGTTATTATTATAATTAATTAAATCAAACTTATGTCTTGGCCAAATGTTATGCATTAACAAAAAAAAAAGGGCATAACCCGTGTGTGACAATATGTTTCTATTTTTACATCAAATTAAAGTGTTTTCATGTTAAACGTAATAATTTTGTACAAAGAACTACATCAATTGGAACACCGTCGAATAAATTGCTCAAATAAAATCCATCATGGTCTATTAGCATATTTACAAAGTTTTTATATGTTTTAAATATATCTTTAGCAAAATATCAAACATAAATTTATCGAAAAGAAACGCTCTACTACCGTGAATTTCAATATTAATATTTTAACTTGGACAAATTTTAATGCAGAAATTTGTTTTTTAGATTACGTGATTTAGTAAAAAGTTTTATAGTTTTAAATTATGTTCATATAACTAATAACCACTCACGTGCATTTAAATACTACACCTGCACATCTCTAATGTTGATTCTTCGTGGTTTCTGAACCAATCAATATTCAGCCTAATTCTCAATACCTCTTGCAATTTTTTCTTTGCAAAAAAAAACATGGACATAATGGGAGACAAGAGATGCCAGTTAACGGATTTAAATAATGCAGACTTACTAACCACACTTTAAAGTTTCTTTGCAAAATAATAAACTTTAAAACGCTTACACAATTTCTTGATAATTCAGTAATTTATTTACTTCAATGCTTTTACTTCATTACAATATTTTTATGATTTAACAATTATCGCTTAAGTTATTTATTTGATTTGTTTAAAAAGGAAAGCTTAAGCTTTCAATGCGATCTCACTTTGAGTTTTATACAACTTTAAAACTTAACAAATTTAAGCATGACATTTTTCAAATGTATTCGTTTTGCTTATTAATATTATTTTTTACCTTATTTCTTATACATACATATAACTAACATGATAAATTAAAAGTAATTTAGTTTTTATTTATTTTTTTTTGTAAGGAATATACATTTAATAGATTAATGTATTTTGAGATAGAGATTTTGCTTTAAATTTTAAGAAAAAATAATATTTTAAAATAAAAATACTTAAAATCATGTTTTCACAATTTAATTGGTATATTAAATTTAGTGAAGATATTGCCTTAGAGCAATTAATAGAAAAATAAATAATGTAACCAATTTAGCGAATATATGTATAATATATATATATGTATGTATATTTATCTACACATAAATATGTGTATACATAAACACATCCATTGTTCAATATAACTTTCAATAGAGATTTGTATTTCACAGAAGTTTTTTTCTAGCTGCGCCCTTGTGGCTGATAAATTATTTAATAAATTTAAATAATATTATATATTATTCTAATAAAGCTGACTTTAGTCATTTAATTTTATGACTATTTTGAATAAAGAGAATTCATAGGTACATACAAATGTACATAAGTATGTAAGTTATAAAACAATTTTACAAGAAGATTCAGAAAACTAATTCAAAACTCATCACTGATAATCAGTGAGCAGAATTTTTGTTAATTGCATTTGTCGGATTTAAGCAAGCAAAAACAAGCTTATAAACTTGTAAGCTTTAATTCTTAGGCCCAAAATACAGTGAATGTTATTTTATTTTTATAATTACATTATTCTTAGCATTCTAAGGAGAAACCCATTCATTCTCTTCCGAGTTGTTAACCTGTAGAGAAAACTTGAGCTGCAAAATGTCACTCTTTGAAAACTTCATTTTTCAAAAAAAGAAAGTAACAGTAAAAAATGTTTGATATTTTGCGTTTGCCTCTGCATAAAAATCTAGAAATTTGCAAGAATATAAAGAAGAAACAAATTGTTTGAATGTTTTTGCACCAAAGCTTCTCAGAAAAAAAAAAAAAAAATGGAAAAAGCTATAACCAATAAATAGTTTTGGATTAGAGAACTCTTTTGTTTCCATTTTTACAATTTGCTCCCAATCTACAGCAAAATGTTGTAATTTTGGCTTTTAATACTGAGCCAAGCTTAGCGTTTATGACTTGAAGCGAAATATGTTTAAACATATTTTGTAAAATATAATTTTTGATACAAAATTAAGCTTTCAAAATTAACAAAGCTTATGAAAACAAAAGCTTATAGAGCTTGGTATTTACATTTATGTAAGTACATATATAATTGGTATATTTTAAAATATTTGCTTAAATTATACAAGCTTTTTGCTACACATTGCTGTTCAAGCTCTTTCAATATTCAATACATATGTATAATAAAAAAAAAATAATAATAATAAATTTATTTGATTTAAAATTTTTCAATTTTAAGTAAAGAAACATAAACATATTTTAAAAGCTTTTTATTTAGAATTAGTTAAATACTTTTTACACTTACAGTATTATTATTAAAAGTTTAAAGAAAGCTTTTGTTAAAAAAAAGTTAAATTAAAGATAGAAGACACTTAGACTAGAGATTATTATTTTGTTATAATGCATATAATTATGTACTAGAGAATAATAGCTGTCCTTTACAAGGTTTATGTGATTCTTATTTGTTGAAATGCTGCTGTTAGGTGTTGTTTGATAATATTATCGAGATACATAATGTTTATCATAGTTTCGTATGCTAATATGTTGTTAAAAGTAGCCTTTTAAATATGCTTGAATAAAGCTTTTTGAGAAAGAAGTAAAGCTTAAAGCGACACTGCCGTTTTCAAAACCTTAAAACTATGCAAGTTGTTTCATTAATAATGTTTTATAGATTGTTTATCAAAAGTCTTAGAACTTTTTTGATATTTAAAAATGATTTTAACAAAACGTGTTGTTTATGTTCTTCATTACATAAAAAACAGTTGATTGGCAAATTCATTTTTAAATATCCCATATAATTTTTGTTTGTTGTTATTTTTTTTTTATACGATTTTAAATTTTGAGTTTAGTTCTTTTTAAGTTATTAAATGCGTAAGTTTGAATTGCTAAATTTTGTTTTTTCCTTTTTTTTTTAAGTTGTCATTTGGTGCGGATTTGTTGGTACATGATGAAAAATTTGTATCAGACCACTGGTATCGTATGTGAAAAAGCACTTTTTTCGAATTTCTTTCATTGAATTTATAATTTATTATTATTATAATTTTTTCTTTGTATTCAAAAAAACAATCGAAAGAAATCCTTTCAAATCGTTTTCAAGTGGTATTACATTTTGTAGATGCTTTGGTCAATTCAAATAAAAAGCCAGAGTGTATTTTGCAGTGGTACAAACAAAACGCAGTGCCACTTTCAATGATTTTAACGAAGAATTTTTTTTTTAATTTCTAGTTCTCTTTTCTGGTTGTCATGTATAAGCTTTGCATAATTGTTTTTTATGTTTTGTTGTAAATAATAATTTTCTTTAATTAGTTAATATAAATAATAAAATACAAAAAAAAAAAAAACAGACTTTTAAGTTGGTCAAAATAGAGATTTTGTTTTATAAATTTAGTTTTATTAAAAAAGGGAATCATGCAATATGGCAGTTGTGTACATTTAGGCTGGTTAAGGATTGTTAGTTGAGTTTGGTTTGAGTGTGTGTGTGAATTCATGTTCATCTTTGGTATGTGATTTAAGTGGTATAAGAAATAAATTAGTACTAAAGCTTTTGTTTTAATGTGTTATAATATTGTTGAAATTCTATATATTTGAAACAAAACCAAAAAGCTTTATAATAAAAAAATTATAAAATCAATAAAATCAGCTGTTATTGTAAATAAAAAATTAAAACAAAACGATTTTTTACACTAAACAACATTTAGCTTATAACTCTTTTTATTTGATTTTACTTGTATTTGTAGCTTCATTAATATGAAGTTCTAGTGCTTTTTAGATTGTGAGGAATGTATGTTTTCATTTACGCTACCTCAAAATGTTCAAGGTAATTTCAATACTACATACGTATTTAGGCCTAAGCATTTAATAGATTTTCTATTTATTTGTATTCAAATTTTCAACATATTTTCTTCTACTAAGGTTAGTAAAATTTACTTAATTATGTTTTCGCTACAAAGATTGACTGATTGATTGATTGATTGATAACTCTGCTCTTTGTTATGACTGACAACTATTTTAAGGATATTGAAACATGGTTTTAATTTATTTATCATTCACCAAATGACTGTAGGATTTTACTGGAAAAACAAAATACTTTTGTGTTGTTAAATTTTACTAATTATTTATAAAGAAAATAAATGGCTGTACGAATATTTCATAAATAATTTTTTGGTTGGCTAAACTAAGAATGTCATTCGAAAAAAATGCATACACACATACGTACATTTAACTTTAATATAATCTGCATAAATTGGCAGCTAATGTACGTGTGTATGCGCTTTGATATAGAAATAATTATACATAAACACGTGCATGTGCATGCTTGATCAGATGTTAGATCATCATTTTTACTACGGCATACTGCATATAGCGAGTTCGGTTACGAGTTTTACCCAAATCTATCATAAAGTGAACATATGTAAATAATAACACATTAAACCGCAATAGTTTTAATGGCTGATTGGGCATATTTGACTTAAAGCTACGGCTTAAAATCAGCGGGTTTCAAAAAAGGACACATTTTAAAAATAATGCCAGTAGTTTTATCATTCAAAGTTACTTTAAATAATAAAAAGTATTATTTGTAGAATGATAATGGCTCAATTCACACTTAATTTGTTATATCTGTACTGGGTAGAATGGGAAAATTTTCAATACATTTTGTTTTTGTAAGATTTAATAGCCAGTTCCTCTATTTTCGAACATGTTCAATCGTTCGCATAAGTACATTTAATACAATTTTTTTTTTAAATTTGTTTTTATATTAAATGTATTTATGCGAACGATCGAAAAGGAAAAGGCAGTAAATATTTGATTTTAAAATTTTTAAAACAACAAAATATATAGAAAATTTTACCCAGTAAACAAATAACAAATTCAGTGTAAATTAAACATTATATTTAAATACCCGCTTTCAGAAAACATTATCTTTACAAATCTGGCAATTTAAATTAAATTTGTGGAACGGTATTATGCCGCTCTTGTTAACATCGTCAGCTGTAATATATTACTGGCAACTTTCTATAATTTAGATTAAAGTAGAAACAAAATGAGTTTGGTTTGCTGAACAAAAATCACATTTAAGTGGACATCTTAATCATCACTGTAACTTAGGAAATATTATAGATATTCTGTATTGTCGATTTCAAACTACTCCCAGCAGTCTGGTTGGTATGGTTGATGGTTCACACTCCAGTGGAACAATTTTGAAGATCAGACAAAGAAAGCTCATGAGATCTTTAAATCTAAAGGCATCTTAATAGAAATAAGTTATTCACATTTTGATGAACACTTGGACATAGGAAAAACTATCAACACAATGAATATAGCGACTGTAGCACTTATATTATATACAAGTATACATTTTCAAGCTTTCACACTGGTTGAATTGTGTGAATTAGGAATGGAAACGACCATTATTAATGAATAAATGTTGCGCATAATCAGCGATGTGAAATTCGAGCCAACTTCTTAAGTACATCTGATGGACCGAGATTTGTTTAATGCCTCCAATAGTTTATAATAAATAATAACAAATCTCTAGTCTTAATTTTATAAGCCGCAGAAACGTATTAAAACTGGAAAATAGATTTTCCCCTGAACGGTATTACTTTTCACCAAATTTTGTTCCCTAGAAAAAAACAAAGTCGTCTAACTTTGTTTCAACCAACCCCAACTACAAGCCTTGATTGAAACGTGTATGGGCCGCTTGCTATACAAGCATATTTATATATACATGTGTATATATACATGTATCAAGATATATTCAAACTTGGCATAGCAAGGACAGCGCTAAATACACGTAACTTGTAGTTTAAAATGTAATATGAATAAAAAAATGGCATCGCTTGAAGCAGAGCAGCTAGCCCAGCATATTAGGAAATAGTTAAGAATGAAGCTCTCTTTTCGCTCCTTAAATACTATGCAGTGTGATATGTACGAATAGACTGATTATTCCGATATTAAGGAATTTAATACTTCACAATATATAAGATTTAATTAAACGTCCCATAACCATGAAACAGCTGTTGAAACCAACATTATGGATAACGATAATCGATTATATCCGACTTGCCAT
>BGZK01004810.1:0-11400 GCA_005406025.1 Eumeta japonica | reverse complement strand
TCATGACAATCGTCTCATTTGGGTTTCTGTGATCTGTTTATTCAATCCTTTTCTAGCGTTATATGCTGTTAATTATCATTTTTTTTTTAAATTTTAAATAAACCTCTTTTACTTTATAAAATTATTTAAGAATTATTATAATTACTCTGTTTTCTTTTATCTGAAAATAGTGTTTTAAATTTACTATATTTTTTTTTTTAAACAAACACTAAACTGCAAAGCTTTTTGCTTGTTTGCAGTAACACTCCAGAGCCTGCGGCAGGAATCGAACCTGCGTCCTCGTGACTGTTAGGCAGGTGCTCTATCCATTCTGCCATCGATTAACATAAGCCATAACCAGTCTATAAACAGTCCAACTTTAGATTCCTGCTTTAAAAATAATCAATTTTAGTACTGCTTCATAGAATTAATGTTTTTAATTTGCGTATATAGCAACATTGTAAGTCTATGCTTTATTTAGGTGTAGTGGTCGAAATCTCAGCTCCCTGTTTCAAAGCTTTAGTTTTATAAAATACAAAATCAAGTGGGATATTCTGGTCATTATACTCTTTATGGTCATTATATTTCAATATGGGTTGGCTACGGCATCTTTATATGTCTGTAATAAATTGCAATTATCGCTTCGGTTAATTTAGCCTTAAAATAATATTAATATTTTTCCCTTCATGAATAATTATAATTTTGTGAACTAATAAATCTCATTGTTTTAAAAATCCTATTTTGACAACTTCCTGCTAATTTTGCTTTTTAAGTCATTAATTTTTTTAATGATTTATTACTAAACTTTTTAACTAGAAATGCGTTACTTGAAATGTGAAGACAGAGCAATTTATTAACATATTTTGTTGCCTAATTAGTATTCTATTTGCAACAAAGTTGAAATAACAAAAAAAAAATTGTTTAAAGTTTTAAAATTTTGTTATGCTTTAATATTTATTTGTATGTGTACTTCAAATACTTTTTATCTCAAGGCCCATAAAACGTTACTACCCTCAATTTATAAAATAGAATAATAAAATTTTGTTTTATAAAATATTGCTAAGATTTTTATATGCCAGACACGTTGTAGACAAATGACAAAATATTTTTTGTTCTTATCTTGTATTTGGCCTTTTTTTTAAACATTCTTTTATTCACTTTGTTTTTATTTATTTTTAGCTTCACTAGCTTTCTTTGGCAAATTTTGGGTAAGTACTTTATTTTTCTTTTTATACATATTATATTAAGCATTGAGAGTGTATTTAAGGCCAAGAATAAGAAGAAATATAAAAAGCAATTTGTGCATATTTTATTTTCAAATGCCATGTGTACGTTTTTAGTTGTCTTTGTCAACAGAAGGAAATTTTAAATAAATTCTTTAAATAAAATTTGATATGATTAGTTTTGCATAGCAAATTTTGTTGTGCAAAAAAAAAAAGAAAAGAGAAAGCAGAAAGGCAACCAAATTTTATACATTTATTTAAAATCAATAACAAAAGAATTTTTCAATTTATGTAACACATCTCAAGGAGCAGTCGTTATTAAGTGAAAGGCAAGAATTTGTGGCATACTTTTAGGCAGACTTAGGGACATTGTAATGGAATAATTTACAGTGGTTGCCAATAAAATCTCACTATAAGATGGACTAAGTAGCAACTACGCATGTACAATATGGCTGCTTCCCATCACCATTTCTGAGTAGCTTTTCGCTGTTCAGGTGGCAACTTTGGAATACTTATTAGTCATTAGTAAGTAGCTAGAGGAAGATCATCGTAGTAAAAGACTGGGCTAATGAATATCCCTCTATCAGTGAAATAATTCAATGGAGGGCCAAGGTAGTCTTCTCGAACGTGATTGGTAGAGCTTTTCTCTTGGGAGTCTCCTAGTGGCTACCAGTCATCGTGTTGTTCCACTAAATCTGGGGTAGAGTTTTCGGAAGGAAGTAAACGAGTAACATATACGTTCTCTTTCAGAGGATTGTTTGTCAGGCCAAACGAAACCCTATTAAGTCTTTGGGCCTTCTATTCTAAAAACAGAATGTCAGAGTGTGGCACTTAGCATTATCAAGCCTGCCTCTGGAAGGAATGCATTTAATGCACCTGAGACTACTGGCAGGGGCACTTACAGATCATTACACTTGCAACAAGCACCTACATAAAATGGGCCTATCGAATACAGACACATTCAGGTTATACGGTCTCGAAAAGGGTCAATAGATTAGTTGGACATGGGAGAAAAGGCCACCAGAAGAACAGGACACCAGTTTCTGTGTTTAAAAATCTGGACGATTAAGGTGCAAGAAAGCATCCCTTATTGCAGTATAAAGCTGAATGGGGACCTATCCCTCAGTACATGATAGTACATATTTTGTGTTTAAAATTTATTAATTTTGTGAGTTATAAAATTGCTGCATTCAGCTAGAACTTAGACTCCGATAGATGTGGGTTTCTTTCAGTAACTCAGTTATTAATTTGCTTTTAGTGCTTCCGATTCGAATAATGATTAAAATACAGAAGCAACACTGACTTGTTTAAATAATATTGCATACTTTTAGGCATTTGGCTATGGCTTGGTTACTTATTTTAGCCTGCTAATTTTCTTTTATGTGCCCTCCCAATACGAAATGAAATTATACAGGAAACAATGATAAGGCAGTGTTTGAAATCTAATTTCTTTTAATTCTATCTATCGCACTGTGCGAAATAAAATCACTGTTTTTAAAACAACTAAACTTCTGCTTGTGGAATCTAATACATAAGTGTTTATTTATGATAATTTTGATTTTGATTTTAGTAACTTTGTTCATTACTGGTGATCGCATATTTAGGATATTCATTGGGGTTGTGGGTGCAATCATAGTCTACAGTATGATGCCATTTGGCACAGGTTCTTCTGAAACAACGAGGTATTTTAGGCTGAACTATTGGTCTTGCAGTGGTTGTGGTTTGTATTGGTATAGGCGCTGGTACGGGCGGTTGTACTCCTGGTATGCAAATTCTTCTCATTACAAGAGCTGGTGGAGCATTTGAGTGAGTTTGTTGTGCCCATGCATTTTCAGGCAAATTGATTAAACTGTTTACTGGATTATTATTACCGCCTTGCATCATACTCGATTCTGTGAAATAAAATTTATATAAAATTAATTTCTGAAAAGAAATAAAATGTACTTACGATCCACCCAAACGTAAAGCACATTCCATTGTTTGGATTGGGCATGAAAGTGGGTGGTATACATGGCGGTATTGGCCCAACAGTTGGTGGTGTAGTTCGGTGTATTGGTGGCAAAGTAACAGGTGTACGTGTTGGCAGTGGTGGAGGTAGTGTTGGTGGTGCTACTGTTGCTTGGTTTGGCCTAGGAAATGTAATGCAAATTCTTTGCGTGGCAACATTAGACTGACTTGATTGTCGTACATTACTTAATAGATTCAAGTCTAAATTTATTCTGGGTCTTATATTAATTGCACTTGACATTGAATTATTGTTTCCTCTTAATGAAGTATCGGCTTCTAAAGTAGTAGACAAAATTAATATAACTTAGTATATTCTCTTCTTAAGACCATAATAATTTTACTTACGATTTAAAGGTACATCAAAACAAATTTCATTTGGTTTGTTGCCTTGAGAAATGCCACCAGTTGAGCTTCCTTTATTGCCACCTTTTAACAAATCAGATACTTGACTTAAAAGATTTAAATTTAGATCAACATCTAAGGGCACATTTAATAAACCAGAGCCGGCATTATTTGCCCAGACCACTAGTTCTACCAGCTGCTATAAATTGGGAAATCATAACTATTTAGTTTTCAATTAATACCGTAAAGAAACCTAACCTGTACCAAAACCTCCGGATGATCCTAGAAGGGATCCCAGCAATCCGCCTGATTTACCAGTAGAGCCCTGAGAAGTGGAAGGGCCTGGTAGAGAAGGAATCACTAAAATGTATTAAAATTACAGCATTAATAAAATGCAGTCATATTTATAGATTTCTTTAATAGAATTGAGGTCCATTTCCAATATTTAGTCATTTCTATAAACAAAATTTTAAAACCTGGAGTTGGGTTTTGATTATATTACGGCAATTACATTGTCGATGAGCTGGCTAGAAGGAGGATATAAATTCTTTCACATATGGTGTATTATGTACACGTATGTCACGTGCGCTATAAAATGCTATTAGCTATAAAGTCATCCAGCAATAAATTTTTTGCTTAGATTTGGTAGATTAAAAGCAAAATATAAATGTTTTAAAACACGAAACGTATATATTTGAAAAAGAATTTCAATCACATACGCTATGTCGCGTGTGATACTAGTATTTTATCACATAATTTTTATTTTAGAATATAATAGCTTGATTGAAAAAGTTTAGTTTTGTGTGTGGAAATGTAAAAAGAACTATAAAAATAATAATTTCCATTGTGTGCGTTATGTCACGTATGATATTGACATTTATTTCTTATAAAATTGCTCATTTACCGTGAAAATAACAACAAAATAATTTTGCTACGATTGAAGAAATTGTCTCATGCTTATAAATATGTTTTGAGTTCATTTCTATCTTGTGTCACGTATGCTATACACCTACTTTACAGTTACATTGCGAGTGAACATAATTTGGTTTTTGCGAAGATTTTTAATGAAATGGAAGAATTTACTTTCCTGCTACTCTTAATACTCAAACGTGTTTCGATTGTCACGTAAGGTGATATAGATGAATGACGTTAAGGATCAAGTAGCAGGACTTATTGATTCCCAGAGTAGTATTTACTAGACTCATTTGAGTTAATAGGTTGGAAATTGTGTCAGATTTACAAATATGTTTTAAAATCACTTTTATTTTATGTCACGTATGATATATTCTCACTTTCTAAGCTTTATTGAACAGCTACATCCCTAGAGTTTTTAATTTTTGTATGGAATTCTCCGAATGAAATAGCAAGACCATTTGAGTTTTTATATTTTTGTGCTACAAAAGCTTTTCTATGTTCGAGTGTCACTTACGGTGACATGAAAATGTCTTTATGTTAAAGAACAAGTCGTAGGGCTTAATGATTCTCAGAGTAGTCTTTGCTATAACCATTTGAGCTAATATAGTCTTGCTGAAAGTACTTCAGTCGAAGCAGAAATTTAGCCGGATAACAGCGGTTTATTTCGAAAAATGACATTGTGAGTTTTCAACATGTCCTGCTGTCTAATGACAGCTCACTTATGTATAGCTTAAGAACTTAAATGTCTTTAGTCCAAACTATTGAATTACCATTGAAAATTTTTGAAATAAAAGCCAAAATTCATTCCTTTCATATAAAAGTCGCAGGCGACTTGGAGGTTTATTTAATTCAGTTCTTAATATTTAAGAAAAAGTCTACTTTTTATAAACAAAATGGGAATTGTGGTCTGTTTGTGTGCATTGTAGTGTGTGTCTATGTGTGTGTGTGTGTGTAAACTAGAAACTTTAAGCTGGTCTTGTTATCTAACAGCGTTGAGTTTTAATGGGATTTACCTGAACCTGGCTGCATTGCTTGCTGCAGTTCTTGTTTCAAAGTAGACAAAACATTAACAAGGGCATTGATACGTATGGGAGCATTTATTAAAGAGTCAATATCATCACCACTGCCGGGCATATTTGGAACTGCCAAAATAAAACATAGATTAAGTTAAAATATAATTTTCAGACAAAGAGTACTCAAGAAAAACTTACAGCTACTTTGACTGCCACCATTGGAATGTTGATTATGCATACCGAGCAATAGTGCATCCAATAAACCCACCACTAATTCCAACAGATTATCCACCAAATTTAAACACCACCCAATAAATTGTTTAATAAGCCACCGGTAAACCTTTGCCATCTTGACCACCCAAAGGTTGCCCAATAAACCGTCACCACCCAACAAAGCGCCCAAAGATCGCCTCCAGGTATGACCTAATTGCCACCGCTATCACCACCTCCCAAAGGCCGCCCAACAGGCCACCTGAGCCACCACCACCACCACCACCACCACCACCCAGTAGACCACCCAAAGACCATCCACTAAACCACCCCGACTAGATCCTGACCCTGAATCCGTATTAATGTTGCTCAAAACATTTACCACTGCATCCACATCTATGGGAATATTTACTAAGCCCGAGCCGCTGCCATCATTACCACTGATACTATTGGAAGCTAATCAAATGAAATTAAGGCAAAAGAAAATCGTTAGTAGGATGAACTTCGCGTATTTGGAGTTGGTTAAACAAAACTTACTTGCAGACTTGGATTTGGCATCTAAAATGCCCGTACTAAGTTTGCTTAACACATTCGCCAACACATCAATTTGTATGGGCAAGTTGACCAGATTCTGTAAACGTTTGGCATTGCCTGTCAAAGCAGTTTCTAAAGGAAGAAAAGAAGCAAGAATAAAAATATTAGGAAAACATGGACAGGGTGAAAATCCTTAGATCGCAAACAGGGGAAAAGGCTGTACAGGTCTTCTCCTGTATAAGCTGAACTTTTACAGGTTGAGCTTAAAAGCTTTATCGCATGAATTTTTAAATCTATATTTTGATTACCAGAAGGAACAAAATACAGAGTTGGATGCTGGCCTAGCGATCAGATCAGACAGAGCACCCTCAAGATTGTTTGCAAGTGCTTAAAAGCACAATTTAAATCCGCTATAACTTCAATTGCAATTGATTTTTATTTTTCCTTCTTTAAAATTTATTCACTCTTCAACAACTTACGTCTTTTAGATGCTGTCTTTGCTTGTTCATGACTATCCAGCTGCTTGCTTTCAAGCAAAGCAGACGCGGATGCATCTTCAGCGCCTAAAAGCACACAACAATATTAAATAATCTAACACACATCAATTAAATAATCTAATATCTTACTAATCTCTCTTTTCATCCTGTTTGTTCTCATTTTTTCTTCATCCCTATTTGTTGGCTTTTGAGTGCGGCTCTCAATTATTTCCTCTGAGGACATATCATCCATTTGCTCCCTAGATGAAGATCCTTATGAAACGTAGCTCTTAGTACTTTCATTTGCAACATATGGGCTTGTTGTTTTACAAATTATAATCCATGTACTGGCTTTTTTCACATTGTATGTTATCAAAACCAATAATTATTAAAAAGTGCATATAACGAATTTGGGTAACATTTTCTGTTACTCTTCCTTCAAAACAATTTATAGCTTTTATTAATTTGACCAAAATTCACTACTTCTGTTTCTAGCAAAACCAATAAATGAATATATTTTTTAACTTTTGCTTATTTTATATGCATTAAATTCAGTTGAAGCTGGAGAGTTGAAGTTGAAGTGTTGAGGCAAGAACGTGGAAATACAATTTTACTTTTTTAAACACGCGATAAGCAGAATAACTTGACAATTAATTAAATGTGTCAAACATATTTTATTTCATAAAAGAAACTAGAGCAGCAGCTTAAGAATGTTACCTGTAAGACTTGTCTCTTTAAGCCAGATCTTTAATTGCTTAACTTCTTATATCCACCATAATTATTTGTGAGAACTTTTACCTCGTTAAAGAAAATACTGCAATTTTTCACTAGATTTGTGCTTAAAAGCAGCCAAACGATTAAAATTGTAAACAATCTTGCAAAATACTGCTCTACTATCATCAATTTTAGCACGTATTTTTTTTTTTTTTTGTAAAGAAGCGCAAAGAATATAAAACCAGAATAAATTAAATGTTATTCAATTAATGCAATCACAACTAATAAAATATTTCAGCCGCACACAGAAGAAACGCAAAATAATAATTCATTCATAAAACTGTAGCAAGACATTAATTAACACAAAAAGAAATATAGAAAACAATAATTAATATAAAATTTTCATTAGTCCGTACTTGGCAGTTTATGCCAACATTTCCTACAAAGAACATGCATAGGCATGCATGCAGGGCTCAATCATGCTAATGCTGTACTTTTTATCTGAAAACTTCTGTAAATTGTTTTACAAACAAAAACACCCCCACCTATACTATATCCAGCAAATAATACTGCTTTCAGGATGCAATTTTGTAAATTCGATTACATATTGGAAGCCTTCGATTGTGCTTTTATGTAATGCATGATTTTGCTTGAAATGAGCCATCTTGAAGCAATAGATTTTGTGTGCTCATATTGATTTAATAAATGCATTTACACATGCCGATAAACATGACATAAATATTTGAAGTCTCTGCTTACCATAGTGCTACTGAGAAGCACTAATGTAATGTAAAATTTAAAACACGTAAATAAATATTTTAAAACATAATCTTCTTCTTTACTGTCTGTATGTAAACTGCACGGAAACGCGTAGTCCAAAGTTTACATTAGTGCATTTCGCTGCCCTAATGCAATCATTTGTTCTTATAAAAGCAATATATCGCTTCCAAGAGCTTTTAGTGCTTCCTTATGTGAAATTTTTTAGCTGGTATATTGATTTTTCCTTCTCTTGGCTACTTCAGTTTAATAAAATAAATGTTTTTTTTTGCCATATCAATCACAATTTCAATAGGATTTTATGTATCTCCTTCAGGCAAAAATCTTTTCCTATTTATCCGCAAGAAAATTTACAAAGACGTATCGAAATTATAAAATAAAAATAAAAGGTATTTTAATAAACTGAAGTGATATTAAACTGGAAAAGTCAACAGAAAATTAATGAAAAAGGTCGAATAATTGTATCTGTTTAAAACAAATATTTTCTATTTATTTATTCGATATTTTATTCGTGTATTGTTATTTTTTATTCCGTTTGTTGATAGTCTACAATTGAATTATTTTTGAATCACAAGCTCAAAACTTGATACAAAATCATTTTTGCAAATGCTGCAATAAGCATGTTTATGCCTGTTGCAGCATGTTCAGGCATGACAAAGAGGCATATATTTTATTTTTCAATCAATAAGTTTATAAAATATTTCCTACTAAGGGCTATTATTACAACTTACTGATAACTATCAGTAGGATTTTGTCAGTCATATACCTCAATAAGATTTAATGATTTGAAGATTTAAATTCGTTTGAATTTCAGTTCTTTGTTTATTCGAGAATCAGTCATATTTTAGGTTTCAAATTATGAAATCTCAGTGATATATACGGCTGACAAAATCCTACTGATAGTTATCAGTAAATTGTAATAATGGGCCTAAAAGAATGATCACTTCAATGACCTGAGGGTAAAAGTAGAATTTTGTCAAGTGTACTTTACTGAAATTTCAAAATTTGAATATAATTCTTGAAATAACAAACATATTCAGTTTTAACGTTTTGGTCTGAAATTATTGAATCCTGTTGAGATATACGATCGACAAAATTTTATATACATTTATTAGTAAGTTGTAATAACGGCCTTTGAAAAACTTTATACGAAATTTATTATTTTGTAAAATTAATAATTTTTCTTTCCTCGGACTTGAGATCTTTTATGTTTTAACGAAATAGTTCAATGCAATTTCTTTTAAATCTTTTTGGAAGGAAGACTAAGAAAGTAAAATACCTGACCCACAGTTATAAGGTTTTAGGTTCGATTTTGCTTTAGGTTTTGAACGTTTTGCAGACGATAAAAAATTATTTTTTGCTGTTTTAATAATAACGAATTACTTTTTTTTTAATTTAGCCACAGAATAGAAAACCGTTTTGTGAAAATGATCATGCACAATCATGCCCAGGCAAGTTTAAATACATAAGAGAGTAATACAAATTTTTTTACTGAAAGCTTTTAGAAAGTTTTTATTATTAAATAATAATCGCATCTAGACCAGTTTTGCTTTACAGAATTTCAGATAAAAGTAAATTTGCTTTGCCTAAATCGGTAGTAGTTATTATAAGGAAGGCTTTCTTTTGCGAGGCCTCCAAAAGTTTGCTATTGGTCTTATATTTATGTATATTTATATAAACTTGATTAGTTAAGTCAATAGTAGAAAGAGTGTTTAAAATTCGTCTTAAACGTCCGTATAATTTTACTTTTTCCACATATACATACATACGTATTCGTGTTAATTTATCTTAATTGTTTTCGCCCCTTGTACGAGTATTTTTATTGTTGTGCAATATTTATTTATTTATTTATTTGCATTCGAAATGGTTTTATTCTTATCAATTAAATTGTTTGTGTTTTTTTCAACACATTAAGTCATGCAACGAAATGGTAATTAATTATGCAAAAAATTTAAACACATATTGTGCAAAGACTTAATATCTTGTTTGTTTTTCTTTGACTTAAAAATAAGCGTTTTTCCCCACCCCAACTAAATATTCAAAAGGAAGAATGATTGTAAATAAATCTGTTTGTTTGTTTAATAAAACAAAGATTGAATAACAAATATTTGGAATTGTTATCATCAATATAAAAATGCTTTAAGAAGCAGGTGTAGCAGTTAAATATAAAAAATTATAATATTTAGGTTAAAAGAAAAAAGGTGAGCTGAAACAGAAAATAAAACATTTCTTTTTCCAAATATCAGAGAAAACAAACACCATTACTTGAAATATAGGCATTTCCATTACTAAACTTGTCATTATATTTTAATCGCATAAGTTTTCTCACGTGCGTTATTAGTATTTAGTTTTTGTAAAATAATTTAAAGAGGAGAATTTTGCTTATAAGGACGGCAATGTTTACACTATAATCAGTTTGCTGTAGGAAACTAAAAGTAAACAGATTATAGAAGAATTCCAGTCAATGTTATTAACAATAATTTGTTACAAAATTATCTAGCGATAAAGCTTTACTAAAATTGTGCTAGACTGTTAAAGAAAACTACCTTATTTACTTTGTATAATTAAAATAAAGTGCCTAAGCAAAACTTTAGTTACTTATGTCACGTATGATATTAAAAGTTGTGTCTGACAAAGTTCCCAAGGTAGAATTTTGCATTTAAATAAAGTGATTTGTAAAGGAATGTTATATAGCTTATTTGCATTACATATCGCGTGCGATATTAAAGTTATCTGTGATAAAGTCTACCAAGGGTAAACGTTTGCATTTAAACAAAGAGAAAAAAAATCGCCATAATGTCGCGTGCGATATTAAAAAATAAAATTAAACAAAAACAAAGTGTTCAAATAAAATGGATTGCTCAGAAAAACTATTCAATTTCTTGTAGAAAATTTAAAGAAAACTGTTGTAATAAAAGTTTTATCACGTATGACATATTATATATGATACAAAAATAGTTTAAAGATAATTTTTTCTCTGTATAAATTATGGTAATTTGTGAAAGGAAAATTTTATCGAAAATATCGAAATATACTATATTACCAATTGCCCATCATAAAATAGCGAATATAAATTCTTCTTCAAAAGCGCTGAATAATAGGAAAAATATTTGATTTATTATAGAAAACCAAAGAAAACTATTTAAAGACGAATTTCAGCCAAACCTTATAAGTCACGTGTATGACATAAGAATTTTGTATATTACAAAA
>BGZK01004809.1:0-11404 GCA_005406025.1 Eumeta japonica | reverse complement strand
TATGAATCACAATATTAACGCGTCTACCATGAATGGTGCGCTCTGGGTGATAACGGGCACTGAATCTTAAGTATTTTCAAATCAAGCACAGAGCTGTTATTTAATGAAATCTCTTATAATAACAGCTTTTCGTTGGGACCACCGTTATTTCATTTCAATGTTTATTACTCGCTCATCACATGTGTTACGTATTTGCTTCAGAGTACACAAAACCTGCTGATTGTCTCTTTTGTAGCAAATGTTTTTCTCCTAAGCAAAATGTTACATTTACACACTCATAGAAAAATTAATATTAATATTGATGACGGCATATCAACAGAGTTGTGACATCAATATTTCGTATGCAAAATGTTACTACTGATGTGAAAACTTAACAAAGTCAATCACAGAATTTTATACCATTAATGTGATGTTTGCAGTGAAATCAGTTGCGCTCTAGATTTTTTTCTTTATTAATAAGCACAAGGTGACTTGATAATAAGTGACCGCACCAGAGCTTGCTTTAGAGATAACAAAATCGGCAAAAATTGCCATACTATTACCTTGTAACCAAGGCGAGTTAATTACCAGATGATCTTGACATCTTTGCAGACATTCTTCTACTACTTGACTACTACTTGCTGTCCAAATTCTAAAATTTTAAAATTTCCTAACAGTCATCGACCAGCTTTGACAAACAAATTCGACAGTGAATTGGAGCAAGGCTACCGGGTGTGAAACCACCTGGTGATTAGTTCACCTTCTTTGCCACTATGCTAAATTTAAAATTATTAGAACAACGAAAAGCTACAACTGGCTGTTTCATATCCGCTACGATAATTACTTATCATAGACAGAAAGCAAACAAAAGCTCTAGTGGTTAAGTGATATATGAAGCTGGAATTTGAAGCATTCCTGGCTGATGATTCACAGGAAGTATTGATTCATTTAAGAAAATGGAATTTTGTTACTTTGTGGTAATTAGTAATTAAGAAAAGTTCGAGGTATTAATGAAAAACAATTATTTGGTTAAAATAGGGGCCTGCTATAAAACTTTCTTTTTAACAATTTTCAAAGTTTTTGGAGTTAATATCTGCTTTCACTGGTCTTGCATAAGTAACAAACCCTCGATAATTTATAGCAATATAAAAAAAAATCACATACTTGCCGGACAAGAAAATTCTGTGAAAGTTGCAACTCTTTTCCCAAATATCTGAAAGCGTAATATATTAATAAATTATTATATATAAATGAATGTACATGTACGGTGTTATTCATAAAATTTATTGCATATAATGAGAATATTCTTAAAATTTCTCAATAAAACTTGAGTTGAATTCTTAAAACTTAAAATAAATTTAAAATGGTTTTAAGTAAAAATATTTCACAAAAGATTTTATTAAAATCGATTTTAAATACATTTTATGAATACAGGCAATAACATATAAATAATAAATTCAGTAAAAATGTTTTCGGTTGGAAATCATTTAGAAATCTCTGAAGAAATGTTTATTACCACTGAATTTGAATTACCTTTATTCAAGAGAGTGACAGTATTAAAACTAAAAGGACGACGTGAGTCATAGAAAAGAAAAAAAAACTATTTGAAAGAAAATGTTTACAAACAAATCATAAAAGAAAAACAACTTTCTTTGAAAAAATTTAACCGTTGGCTGCCGTTTCATAAGGTTTCTAAATAAGAAACATTTACTCCATCCTGTAAACAGCAAAAGACAGAACAGAGAGTGAAAAGCTTGCATCATAGCTGGAAATACAAGTTTAATTTTTCTATTGGAAATAATTTGAAATAAAAAAATTAAATTAAAAAAAATAACAAACAAATGTCAGCATAAAAAGAAAATCTTGTAAAACATGTCGGAATTAACAGAAGCCTTTAAAGGACTAAAAGAAACATAACATTAAAATAAACTGAAATAAAAACTACTAAACATTTATCCAGCAATCTGTCAACTAAAAATGACCTTAATAACTGTCATTGTTATCCTTTTATAACCAATAGATTACTTTCTGGGTTTCTGTTTTATTACACACTGAAGGATAAAGAAAGTGAAAAAGAACAAGCTAATTTCTTTTATTGATAGAAAAAGAACCTAAAGAACTTTTTGTAGAATTTTTATAAAACTAAATTGAAACTAACAAAAGTTAAAAAAGAAAATAAAATGGAAGTGCCAAAATATTAAAGCAAAAGTTATTGTGTTGAAATTATAAAGAAATAAGAAAGTTTAATAGAAACTCATGAAGCATTAGTGTGAATTTTCTCTTTTTTATCCTTTATTTTTTTTTGGTTTTATTTTACAACAACAATAGAAGGAATAACATACTTTTGGATGTCGTCATACTATTCGTCCACGAAAAAAAAACTTTGGATTAATTGTTAATTTGGATTATTTTTCTTTTTGTTGTTGTTGATATTGGTGGGGAGCAGGCAAGGATCGTAAAACCCCAAAGGAGCTGCAGATTGTGTGTGATTTTATAGACTGTGAAAATTTCTCAAATACGGGTAAATATTCAGTAGCTTTCCTTATAACTTTAATATATACGATTACCAACAACTATCAATATTACAACTAGTTGTATTGAACTTTAATTGGGATCTCTAAATACCTCGTCATTGATTCAATGATGAAGTCACATAATTTTAATAAATACATAAAAAGTTGAAATGGGCAAAAGCAAATTTAAAACAACCAGTCAAATTTAAAATACATTTGTAGAAAGTCAATCGTTGACGAATCAAACCAGAAAGAACTAGAAAGGGAAGACTGGATTTGGCATACTTTTAAGGACACATGCACTCTTCTTTGCATGTTGTGTGTTTGTTTCTGTTTAAATTAAATATTTTTGCTGCTACATATACATACATACATATATTTACTTGCTGCAAAACTTAAAGGCTTGACGCAGTGAATAAAATATATACGACTAAGGACCATTCTTACAACTTTCTGATAACTATCAGTAAGTTTTTTGTCAACGTATACTTCACTGAGATTTTATAATGACCCCCAAGATATGACTGCGATTCTTGATTATACAAAAATCTTTAGTTCAAACGAATTTAAATCTTCAAATCATTAATCTCATTGAGATATATGGCTGACAAAATCCTACTGATAGTAACCAGTAAGTTGTAATAACGGCCCTAAATGTACTAAATGTATGCAGACAAAAACTATTTATTGAAAAGTTGTTGGCACGAATAAATATTATCTGAACCGATTATTATATTATATTCATTACCATAAATTTTAGTGTGGTAACCAGATGTTATTCCAAATATTTTTGAGTCACTTATAACAACCGGTCATCCTACGTGTTAACTAATTAATGAGTATTCATTATATTCTGAAACAGAGAATACTTCTGTGATGATTTTTTGATTCAATGAATCAATTAATTAATTCATTAAATCATTGAAATTTAATATATTAAAATTGTTTCATTAAGATCATAAATTATTTATTTTACTCGATACTAACAATTTGTCAGCATTCAAATTTTCTATCGTTTTATTTTTATTGTAATGATTTGTATGAAATATCAGTCAATCATTATAAACCTAATTAATATAATTCATTTATACATAAAATCATTGAAATTTAATTAAATTAATTTGTTGTTTCAATAAAACCTCGTGTTAAAATTTAATGAATTATTTTACGGTTACTTACTTATTATCCTTTCTTCATTACCTAGATAGACTGATTCATTATATGAATGATACAATTCATTAAGGTAATGAATCAATTTTTTTTAACAAACACAAAACTGCAAAGCGACAGGAATCGAACCTGCGACCTCGTGACAGTTGGGCAGGTGTTCTATCCGGTCAGCCATTGAAGCGCCCAAATTCATATAGTCAATGAATTTTTTTTATTGAGGCAATGAATTAATTCATTAAATCAATGAATTTATCACTGAATCATCAAAATTATTCATTATAATAATAAACCGGCATTAATGATGAGTTTCCACTAATTATTATGAATCAAGATTATTTTATTAATAGTAATACTTTATATGTATTGGCATCTGCGGTTCGAAAATTGCCTTTTGCAAATTTATATTAAAATAAAGATTTATTTCATCAGTTATTGCAACTAACTAGTTGTTTGCTTTACTGCAATAATTTACAGGAGCCAATAACAAATAAATGTTTATGAAGGGTAGCTGGTGCAACATCTGAAACTAGATTGGCGACAAATCCAGTCGCAACAGACTTTTTGGTTTTCTTTATATTATAGCTGAAGCTACCACATGTTATGTCGTAGCCAAACACTGTTATGTTATGCCAAACATTTTATTCTGATGACAGACGAATTTATTGCCTGCACTCATTATTATTTTTTTAATCTCACCTTTAATTTGATTGCCACCCTTAAAAGCCATAACGTTTTCTATTTGCTAATCGAAAAAGAAAATTGTATACAATTTCATTCAAAACTTGATAAATCAATTGAGAGCTAAATATTGATATTTATTCGTAGGGCCATGCAAGCACCACCGAATGTCCTGATATTGACGATGCTAGTCTGTTTTCAATAAAAATAAGAGGGATGTGATACCGCTCTCCTGTAGTACATTGCACTCTGTTGTATCTCATGCAAAGTTGGTAACATACAAAGAAACTAAACACACGAAATGACTTTTGCGTCCACGGTAATTTGTCGAAACGTGCTAAATGAATAGCAGGCAGCTTAACAGCCTTATCTTCATCAGTATGATTCTGTTATAATAAATTATATTTATTATTAGCCCTTTGATGGGTAGAATGCCTGATCAGAGTGAGGAGGTCAGTTAATGCATTTATTAAAACCATGCAAAGTGGTTTATTACACCACATTTAAATTTAAAACCTTTTCTGCATGAGAGTACTGATATTGTCACTTACAAAGTTCTTAAGCAAGGTATCACTCCCAAGATATCGAGATCATATTTATGAAAGGCACAAATCTATCATCTGTCTATCATCCACGCATGATCTCTATTCATCTCCTGTCACTACACCTATGCGCTTCAGATGTGCCAATAGTTAAGTGTGCCCTGCGACAACTCTCCTTATGTTTAACAATTCAGGCGTGTTAACTCTTTGTAGCTCCCTCGTTTTCTTCCCGTCTAGATCCCCATAGAATTCTAGTATTGAATACCACGATTTGGTTATTACAGAGGTTGAATAGGCTTTAGGTGCGCAAGATTTGAGCTCGGATTTAACTGCATCGAAAGTTTTGCCCATATCAAGTATCCTTAACCTGTGGCTTTTGAGCCAGTGAATAGCATTTAACAACCACAGACTGCCTTTGACGTAGTCCGCTCAGCTTATTGCTCTAATGGCCATTTTGCTTTATTTGTGATTATTTTCAAAACTTTCCTAAATAATAATAATAATATTTTTAAGATGTCTTACACAGAAAAAATAAACTTCGTAATCTATTACTAAATTCGTAATCCTAATTACTTTTTGATTGCGATGGGACCTATCACAAAATTGTCAAATTTAAATACCACAATTCCTAGAAAAATATTAAAAATAAAATGTTTTTTATTAAATTATGATAATACCTATAAAAGGCAGTAATAGAATATGACATGCATGTAGACTGAAGTGTATACGTATATACATACACACATATATAAATATACACCATAAATACTGAAAAAATCCAACAAAACAATAATAAAAATCAAAACAATTATTAATTGGAGAAAAATGTTCTACAGACAAATATTTGTTAAAAACAAATGGTCATATTTTTTTGTGTGTGCCTATACTATTACAGTGGCATTTTATAATAGCATGTCTATATACCAGCATTTCATTGAGAGCTACTCCCATCCGTCATCAGTAGCTTTGAAAAGTTTTGACGTAATGTTCTAATGAAAAATAATGAATTTAAAATTAAATATTTCAATATTGCTTCAAAGATTTCCTAGTCTACTGACAATTGAGTAGCTATGCTGAAAAGTCGACCTATAGGCGTCAAAAGCTACAAGACTTCGGTTGAAATATATATATATATATATTTTTTGTTTCTACAACTTGCTGTTTGCTGTAAATTACCGTTAATTACTTTACGTGCACGCTGTAACGTGTGCATTCATAGTAATTAGCGCTGTTAATACATGCAACTTTAAATTAAAAGCAGCTCTATTTTAAATTTTCCACATTTTAATTTTAGTGACAGCTGAAAATATCAAATATGTACATACATATGTTTTTTTGAATAAAAAATAAATGTTGATTTTCTGATAAAAAATCTAATTCAATAGCAGCAAAGTGTGTAAAGAAAACTTTGCATATTGATTTTTAACGAAATTCCTCGACATACAACAGGTTGTAAATCAGGCACAGTGCAAATGCGCTGCCTTTAACACAGATTTTGACAAACGGCAAGAAAATGAAAATTACAGGTTGAAAAATCACTACTTCAATAATAAAGTAAACTTTTATGCAATAAATGGGCTACAAAGAGAAAGTTATAATAAATATGCAGCAATAGCAGCAACAAAACAACAATTTATAACCGATAGTGTGTGTGTGTGTGCTTGTACAAACTGACAAATGCTAGGAGAAACATCAACTACACCATCAAACAGGTTGGGCACTTGGAGGCAGTTAAAAGCATCGAGGAAAATAGAAAAATTATTATAAAAAAGAACAAATTGCAAAACCTCAGTAAAAAATCAGCTATTACAATAATTTTTGAATTTGTGGAAAAATGTTTTCGGTTAATAAGAAAAGAAATACTTCTGTGTATTGAAAACAAACTGGAGCTGAGTTCTTCGCAGTGATTCTCCATATTGCATTTGTGTATAAAATTTTTTTGCCAAGTGTGTTTTGACATAAAGTGATGGTGCATTCTCGAGAATGTCAGTAGGTTTTATCCTCTAAAATAAAACCAAAACGCAAATGCAAGCACACTTCGTTTAAAATCGATAAAATTTAAATTAAAGCAAAAATTTTCAAGTTTAAACTTGAATGAATAATAAAAGCAATTAATTAGAAGCGAAAAACAATTTAAGTTAATAGAAAATGTGCTTTCAAATTAAATTATGTAATCTTTAAAAGTAAAAATAAAATAAAATAAATAAAAGGTTTGGTTAAGCTGCTTCAAATTAAATTTAAATATTAATGAAAATCATCATTGAAATCTATAGCAATTATAAGTAGTAGCAGCAGCAGCAGTAGCAGTAAAATACATAAATAAAAAAGGCCAGCACGAAATCGATTTAATCACGAATTAAAATAATTAATTGCACACAGTTGACAAACAAATAGCCAACCCACATAAATTTTGACAGCAAAATTTACAGTCCTAATCAGTAGATCTTAAGAGATAAAGAAAACTCAAAATCCTTTTCTTATTAGAATTATGGAACTTATAAACCTCGACATTGACCTCGACAGCTGCAAGTTAATTAATTACAGACATGGAATTCTTATAACAAAACTAAACAACTAATCTCTTACATTATTTCAATTAAAACAAAACCAAAACAGCAAAAATAAAATATTCGTTGCAACATAAAGTTCAACAACGCTGCCTCACACACACACGCTCTCTCCTTCTCTCGCCTACTTTATTTCTACGACTTCATATTCTTCATCTGATGTTACATACAGACGAGCAACCAACCAGCCATCACAACTTTTAATTAGATCAAATTAAAGGGCAAGAGAGAGAAAGAGAGAAATTTTAAAAGAAAGAAGACAAATTCAACGAAAATCATTAATTAATTAAAAGGGGGAGCAAAGAAAATAATAATAATAATAAACTCCCTTAGAATGGGCAGAAAAAATACCAAGTGAAGATTTAATTGTGTACCACCACAAGATCAAAGAATATGTACAATTTGTATATATCAAATGACTTTGGTATTAAGTTCGGTAGCCTTAGTTTATCTTACGGTAGCCATTTATATACCCTCCCACAGCGTTTAAAAGTGGCATTGATCAAACACCTGTGTGTAATACGACCACAAGAGCCGTGAACAAGGAGAATTGTGACTGGGGCTCCTACTGGTGAATGGTGCCCTGAGCAAAACCTCAGGTGCCTGTATACCACATTGAATTTACGCAACAATGGCACAAATCTATCGTTTCAAAATTGCACAAATTCGGCGAATAAAACGTGTATGGCATCGATCAGGACAGTGTCCGATAAGGCGCGTTGCATTAACGATGAATGCAAAAATTTACAGGCACATTTAATTGCACGGCAGCCAATGTCTCAACATCACGGATGCCTTTGAATGTGTTTTCAAGAACAGTGATTCGCCAGTGAAGTGCTCGGGACGCAGAGGAAAATCAATTGTATGGATATATCGGGTTTGTTTTCCTGCAATCGGGGTTTTGTGCCGCAAAATAAGAACACCATATAATTGTGATCGCCGTTGCGTAGATATACCAACGCAATAAGAATGTGGTAATTTTAAGTGGAACAAGAGTCAAATGCTTTCTCAGTGTCAAACTGCCATTAATGCTGACACCGATGAAGGGAGTGGGCCGATGCTGAAGACAATGTGGTAATGGCCTCTTGCTATTTCATAGAACCACCTCCGATCGTGTGGATGCGGTCGACTGTGTTAATGGTTCAACACTGGATCACAGTCTACTAACGGATCTTACGAATTTCACTTATCTCAGTCATTTGCATATTCAGTAGCCTCTTGTGCCGGAGATTGCTCCGCCCGACATTGATCTGACCATATCAAATGAATCGAAGCTCATGATCAATCTCGAGGGCTGTGTCAACACTCTGATGGATGAGTGCAAGGAATTTCTCAAGTTTCGGACGTGATGGCAGTGATCATAATCCCGCGCCCGCTTTCCTTACTATTATTCGCCAGTAAAGGACATTGTTGTTGCTCGTTTCAATTTAGAAGTAACGTATCGTCAATTTGTGATTGCCTCAGTGGTACCGTCGGTGTTGTTCGTGGTTTCGTGTCTGGTCCTGCTGCTGTGTCAGAAGACCGTTTATGTGGGCGATGATGCCAAGATGCGTTTCAAGTTGTGTCGACACCGATACGATATTAAAAAAATGCTTTGGATCAGGCTATGGACGATAATGATGGTGTTGGCGGTGGTGGTGGGGATGAAGTTATGGCTCTATGAGATCCGTCACGTAAGATTGAATATTTGAAAATATTATTTTTGCTATTATTTATATATATAAAAAAATAAAATTTCTACCTTTTCACTGACTTTTGCTAAAACAAAACTTTTATTAATCATTACTTTCCAAATTGGTTTATTTACTTTTATAGGTTTAAAACCAATTGCCATTACATATGTATGTAAGTGCGCACCACCGTCCACACGCAATGTGTGTATATTTCTGGGGTGGCCTGTTGTTTAATGAAAGTGCAAGTCCTTATTTTGTTACAAACATGTGATAATTATAAATTTCCATTTGATTTTTTTTTTTTATTTAACATTTTGTTTTGCGCCTAATGAAAATGTTTGTAACCAATCATTTATTTATGCTTTCCACATCGTCAGCTTTGGCTATCAGTTGTATTTCAACAATTTTGCTTAAAATGTTCGTTACCGCTTGCTTGATTTATAGAATACATTTTTCCCTCACCTAAACACTGTTACACTGTTCCAGCATCATTTCACTTCAAACAAGAGCTTATCAAAATCATTTCATAATTTATATAATATTGCTACACTTTCGAAAAGAAATAATAACATTGTTTGAAGGTAAAACTTATTTAGGTGTAGTTTTCACAAACAAATCAGACACTTCGCTAAGAAAAAAAATACTAGGCATTTCTAAAGCAGTTTGTTGTAAAGGTGTTGGTATTAAAAGATGCTTGATTTTGAAGTCCTTTCTGAAAAACAAAATGATTTTTCTAAACGTACTGTTCTAAAATGTTCTTTTGCTAAGAGGTACTTCTTTAAAGGTTTTGTAAAGGAACATTAAAATGCACTTTATCAAAACATAATCTTCGAAAATCGCACTTTTTCTAAAATGTTCTTTCTCTAAATGTAATATTCCTGAGGTACTTTTCGAAAAAATAGGTAGAGTGGTTTTCAATGCAGCTATTTTAAACACTTTTAAAAGTTCTTATTTTAATAGGTTACTTTTTTCTTTTTTAAACATAGAGTTTTTTATTGTTCTCTTCAAATTACATGTTTGTAACAGGTAGTTTCTCAAAACATTTTGCAAAGGTGCGTCTTTGAGAAGAACTCTATTATTAAAATTACTTTTACAGGTTGTTTGAAAAGATGCACATACTATCAAAGATAATTTTTTTTAATTACTTATTAAAAATTGTATTAGCAATCGATATTCTTTTTAATGCCTGTTTAAAATACTTTTTCAATTTAAATGATGTTGTAAAATTACATTTTATAATAAATGTACTTTCATAAAGGCTAAGTTTTAAGCGGCATCTTTTTTAAAGCGAAACTTTTATAAAGACTACTTTTGTAATACCGTTGTTTAAAATATAGCTCAACATGGGATCTTTTATAGAGATTTGACGATATCACACATATATATTATGTGTTTTTCTTTCAAGATACTTCTTCCATATTTTTGCTAAGTGGGGTTATAGTAGAGTGGTATTTTTTTTCTTAACCGAAAGCTTTTTAAAATTTTGGTTCAAAGAGAAAAAATGTTTCTTTAAATTTCTAATGAACTGCAATTGATGTGTGTAAGATCTGCCTAACAAGTTACTTTGAATGGTTTCTTCACTTTAATTGTACATATATATACATATGTGTGTGTCTATATAATTTATTCATTTGCAAAATAAAGTTCAATATAAAAACTAATTTCCTGCTAATACTACAAAAAGAAAGCAAATGTAAGAACAACAACTCGCTCTAGTCCTTGACTCCTTTAGAAACATTTAAATGCAACAAACACTAGCGTATGATTGATATTAAAAGTAGCGTAAACTTATTACATACAATATTAATCATACGCCACACATGACTGCCATATGTAAATTTATCTACTAATGCACTTTTAAAGCAGGGAAAATATAGAGAACACTGCAGTTCATGCGATTAGCAGCAGAACTTGGCACTTTTATTTACATAATTATTTATTGTTTTTATTTATTTACTATTGGAAACAGCTTATTAGATTAGAATCATTAGAAACATAAGATATCAAGTTAAATTATATATAATTATATATGATAATACATTGTGCAGCTTATGACATACAAAGAAAATGTTCTATGCAAAAATATGCAAAGGAAGGAAAAATTATGATACTTTTGTCAAAAAAGTTAATAATTATTCACGGTAAGCTGCTTTTACTATTAATTTTGGGTATGAATATTTCACCACTTCAATTTTAACTTTTCATTTTATTTCATGTCAAACCTCTTTTTGAAATATGAACGTTTTTTCATAAAGGAAAAATCTGATCTTAAACCAACTAAC
>BGZK01004808.1:0-11407 GCA_005406025.1 Eumeta japonica | reverse complement strand
AAAAATACATTTAAAATTCATTTAAATTTATGTAAATTGATTTATAACACTTATAAGAAAAAGGTATTAATCACAAGCAATGATTTAGAAATGAACTTGAACCCGACAAACAAACTAATAAAATGTATGATACCTATAAAAAAGCTTACTCCCAAAATTTATTTAAATAATTTGTACAATAGCTACTCTAAGAACAAACACATCCTCGCTACCTTCTCATAAACATAAATTATGAGTCTGGTAGGAAAGTATTCTTTATCACCTAGACTCGATTATGGTATAATATATTTTACCTGATTATACAAATATTTCTTTCTGCCTTTGCAATATCCTTAGAAAATTTATGACTCTGCTGTATCTTCAACCAGGTCACCTCGATTTCAGGGATAAAAATATGCAGCAGTTCTAACTCTAAATTAGGGAGGTGTTGTGCAGGAACTCCCAAAACCTTCGTCACAGTTTTTAATGCAAATTTAAGATCAATGTGTGTGCAATATTGACAACGCTCAAAAGTTTCTTTCATTAGCATTCATAGTTTCGGTAATACATTTTATGAGGAGATCTATGAAAATATTTCATTATATTTGTGTTTAGAAAAATATTGTTAGAACATTTTCCCCTTTAATTCTAGTATGAAAATCATACTAAACTATACCCAGTAAACATATGTTAAATTTTGCCACGCCCACCACTCCATTTGCCCATATTAAATTACTTAAAACTGAACATAGCTGGCAAAATATTTACAGTTCTTATTTTGAGTTTTCATCGTAGACTTAAGAAATAACATTTTTCCCGCCTACTCTTACGCCCACTTTCTTAATTTTACATAACAAGAAAAATTGGTAGCCTAATTTTAAAATTTGTTTTCAAACGTTGGCATAAGCCCTCAAAGGCTTAAAACGAATAGAAAATGTGACCACACCCATTTACAAGCCCAACTCTGCTTATTTATTTAAATGGCTGGACTAAAACTATTAAACCGACGAGCACTATTAAACCCGATTTCGGATGCAAGTTAATGATTTAATTTTTTGTATGCCAGAATTCATCTACATACATCTAAAATGTAATTTTTACTCAGCTGGGATTTAAATGTGAGTAAAAGGTTTCCGAAAAATTTCTTTTTGAATTGCATACAAAAAGACCACGAGCGGCAGCTACACGGTGGTAACCAAATTTAATTGCAATTGAAATGTAACGTTTTGGTTTTAAATAAAACAAATTCTTTTTTTTTCTTCTTGTACTTTATAATACTTTAATCATTTAAATATACGAGTTAAACTGGAAAAATCCATTAAATACTTGAAATTATCATCACCATAAGAGAGTACACACACTGGCAAGCAAACAATCATTTTAGAAAGACTTATCAAGCATTCAACAACGAAAACAGAACAGAAAACCAAACCATGCAACTAAACAATGCAACAACCAACATTCATCCATACTTATCAACAGCAACAACAACAGCATACAGCAGCAGAAATGGGTATCAAATGCACTAAAGATTTTTTTCAAAAAACTTTCTCTAGAAAATATTACAATAATAAAAAGCTGGCAAAAGCCACTTATCCTTGAAATATTGTTCTGAAAACTATACTCGAACAAAGCAGTTGCTTTTTCTGTTTCAAACAACAGATCAACAACAACAACAAAAACGACGACGGCAGAAATAAAAAAGAGCAGCATTTTTTTATTTTTTGCATCTATCAATATCATTGCCGTTGTTGTTGTTGTTGTCGGCTGTTAAAACATTAAACAAATAGAAGGTGGGTGGATGGATGGATGCCACTGCATCGAGCAAAATAGTTTGTTTCTTCTTCTCCTTCCGTTCTTGCATTTTGATTTAGATACATGTGTGTGTGTGTGTGTGTGTGTTGTTAAAACGAAATGCTTTGCCTTTGTTTTAAACATACTTTTTATTTCTTTTACATACGCTTTTAGCCAACTTGCCTTGGATTTGTAATGAGTGCCACCAAATAATCATAATGCACCGTTTAAAAGTTAAAAATCAAGAGGAATTTTATTTAAACTTAAACGTGTTAAAAAGACAAATAAATTACGCTTAACATGTGGATTTATATAAAGAATAAGTGAAAAGATGCCACCACTCCCTCAATAGTTGTAAGCAGACCAATTTTTTTTTTAGTAAAATGGAGTAAAATGTTTTTTTTAGAAATGACACCAAAAATAGTTCTCGCAAATAATCACTTTGTAGCTCAGTGAATGACCTGTCCACCTCTTGCACTCAGTCAAACCCATTTAAAAAGCATAGGTTTGATCGTCAAAAACGACTGAGTAAGAGTTGGACCCAAGCCTAAAAAAAAAAAGGAGTAAATAATCTAATGCACTAGACAGACGAGAGAGGTAATTTGTATTAAGAGCTCAAATTTTGTGGTGACAGACGACGATTTCTGCATTTATTCAACTGTGTGAACTTATTGTTTGCAAGGAAGTGTCTGTGTGGCGATAATTAATTTTTTTGTGTTGCTTTTGAAATATTTACACCTCAGAATACATAATTTACACATAAAAATGAATATTTAAGAAAAACAAATAAAGTAGCTAAAATTTCTTGACTGTGGCTCCATTTTGCATTCATTTCATTCACAATAGTAAGTAAAATGTAAACAGCTGAGTGATTTCAACGGTGCTGCCATATTATGGAACTGAATTTAATATAAATGCAATTTTATTTTGTGCATTTATAACCGAGTTAATTCACATCCGAATGGGGATAATGCACGAGTTAATGCAGAAAAAGGCCACTAATGCAAATTAACGCTGTCGTCTGTCTACGGTATAAAACGCACTTTAAACAATTGCTTTTGTTGCGAATTCGTAAGGCTGCCTTGAGTGACCGCGCGATTCAATGAGATGATGCCAGAGTTGAAAGTACTTTGCAATGAGATTTAGTTCATACAATTATTAAAATAAATAATTTCTAAAGTTTAATAAATAGGGTAAATAAAGGCTGAATAAAGCTAGTGCCCGAGTGGCTTAAACGCACCTACAAAATACATTTAGTTGGCTTCGAATTCAAAACCAAGGTGCTGATGAATTATCGTGGCGGATGTGAAACAGCTGGCTGTACTCCAGTTAAGGTAAAAATGTTATCTCTTTAGCAAATATTAAACACACATTTTCAAAAGGGTTTTCGAGATACTGACGAGCTGAATAGCATCAGCGAAATGTCGGCGGCATATATATATACATGTATATAGACATGCTGAAACACTAGACAGAAAACAACTCAATAGAATTGCTTAGCAGCGAATACATAATTTATCAACATTAAACACACTATATTATAATTTTCATTTAAAAGAATGTGTGCATTTCTTTGTCGACTGCGTTCGTCATCTTGATGCATTCATGGTCAATAGATTTGGTTTGATGATTTTTGCTCCAGCAATATTCTAAATAATTGACTGGGTTGCATCTGAAAAGGTGTGCATTTTGCACCCTTTTCCCAACACTTTTCAATAGCGAAAGTTAAAAATATTAAACTGTTTTACATTTCACTTCACACTTTGTTGTGAAACAAAATATTCATTCTCTTCGAATTTTATTATTTTTCTAATGTCTGCTAGAGTATTTGATTTGTTTTTCTTTAATTTCCTGCCTTCGAAAGTCATAATAAAAAATAAAATATTAAAATATAAAGAATTCTCAGCGCATGATGAATACAAATTGAAATATAGTTTTCATGTGATGTATCAAAGGGATGATATTAAGCGAGAAATGGCTTAGTGCCCTTTTGCAGTTGGGTAATTGAAAGGCAGATAACTAACGAAGTTCTGCAGTGGGTTAAGTATTTATTCGTTGGTTGGTTTCACATTTGCCCAAATGTGTATCAGCTTTAGAAAATTAATTAATTTTGACCATGTCTTTTTTTTTGTTTGTTTGTTTTCTGTCGGTTATCGATTTGCAAAATGTTAAAATTGAATTATTAAAGCGATTAGTCTTATTTTTTTTTCTTACTTCTGATTATTATTTTGCACTTAACACTGTAACGTACATAACTTGCAGGTAAGCGTAGCAATAATTTAATGCATTTTAATTATAATTTTTGTAGCAAGTTTTAGGTTGCCATGGCTGTGCTCGTATCTGCTACACCCGCTTGAAAATATATTTTTAATTTAAGCTGTTACAATTAATCTGTAAGCAAAATTGTCAAAAATGTCAGCTTCCTTTAAGGAAAATCCTGTTATTAAAAACAAATTTCCATTTACAATTTAAACAAGAAGAATAAAATAACGTCAACAAGAGCTTAAACTGAAATCACAAAGCCATGAATGGAACCGACCAGCAGCAGAAACAGGCATCAGCAACAGCATTGTTGTAATTTTTCTCATCATCATCACATCACTCGTTTTGGCAGGAATTTTTGTTGTTGCCGGTGTTGTTGTTGACATCTTAACATTCTTAAGCATTTTATGTATTATTATAAATTTTTTTTCTCAACTGGATTTGGACGAACAATGCATTCGTCAGTCCATCACTATTGTTAAATTTGATGTCGTGATGCTGCGATGCGGTGCACTGAGTTGTTGGTGGTGTTGCGCTGCTGATTGCTGATGCAAAAGTCATTTGAGGTTGTTGCTATTCTTGTCACACACTCACTTAACAACTTATTCACCAACTCATTCTTTTTTTTTGTTAAATCACTCTCAGACCTTAACGGATTATTGTACCATTTAGATTAAACGCGTCAACAAGTTATATTTTATTTTTCTTATAAACAATCATATTCAGCACAATGGGAATGAGTGCGAAGCTTAAGCACTTGGGAAAACCACTATCATCATCCGAAAAAACAAAAAATAAAATATACAAGAAGTCTAACAGAAAAAAAAAAAACATTTTAAGTCTACAAAATGCAACACTTAACTTTTGATAATAGTGTTACTGGCTGTTACGAGTAGCAATAGCATCATCAGCAACTGCTGCTGTTCACACACATTTGTGGCATACTGCAGTAATTTTCACTAAGCCACTAAACCAAAGTTGTGCTGAATAGCTTTGGACTAGAAATTAAGAGTATTATTGCCATTTTGCTTCCTCACAAATAAAATGAAAATCTTCAAAATACAATTTATTTATGGCTGGCAATTGGATTGATTTTGGCCAAGATATGCATAAAATGTTGTGTGTCATGCAAATTACTTTATATGTATATATATGAATTTTATTATGAATTTAAAACTTAGTCAAAGAAATTTTATTTCAAATAAATAAAAACATAAAAGTAATACCAGCTTCTTTTTTAAACAATTTGAATATGCTTTGTGTGCTCTGTATCTACATATGTTATATTTGTATGTGTGTATATGTTTGAATCAACAAATTAAACCAAAATTCAAAATGTTTTTTTTTTATTTTATGAAATTTTAACCAGGGCTCCAATCGTTACATACGTGAATGAAAATATACAATTATGCGTATGAGTAATGGAATTTTATACAGTTTAATTGCGGAATTATTACTCATACGTACTGAACGTAGGATTACCGACTTGAATACCTATGTCACAATCCTATAGCAAAATTTATATTCTGTTGATTTATTTTCTGAACCTAAACATTAAGCACCGCCGAATTCAGCGTATTTGAATTGGTTTTATCCACCGGGTGCCTCCAATTCTTAGAAAAACACGTAACCGATTCATATGCAGTGTAATTTTAAAGCTCAAACTATTATTGTATTTACTTTATGTATGTATTGTTTGTATGTATGTATATAGTTTGTTTGTAATTAAAAAGTATTGCTTATTTTTGATGCTTTTTAGTTTGAGCAAATAAATCAACAAATTAGCAAACTTGTACATTGTTTACATTATTTATTGTATACATTACATTATGTATACATGGATTGCATACATATACCTACATACACATGTACATATTTATGTAAACACATGTGCATATACACATGTATATAAATATGTACATATACATATGTATTTATGGAATGTATTTATATTACTGACAATATTATGTCATCTTTCGTGTTTATTAGAAATAAAATTAAAAACAAACAAAAAATAAAAAATAAACTGCGTTTCTGGTTTAACTTTAAATGAGCATGAAAGAAAATTTGAACGTAACTGAGACCTACAATTTATTATTTTGCTGTCTCTGTTTATTAGTTAATAAAATAAATATGTATGTATGTATGTGCGTATAAACACACATTCGAACATTATTTAGTAGAATGGCATACAAACAAATTATAACTAGACACTATGGCAAAAGAAGACATGTATGCACACTCATGCTTGCTGATTCAAAGGATTTGAAAATGAATACGAAGCTACGAAAACATTTCGAGTCGTCTGTCTGCCATTTCTAGAAATGTTAGTTGTGTTTTTATTTATTTATTTTTTGCCTTTTGATTTCTTTTTACTTTAGTTTTGCGTTTTCATGCATTTGTGTGCATTATAGCTATCCCTTTTTCTCCTCAGAGATTTAAGGCCAAAATATGTATTTTCTCATACAAGCCGGCATTTCAGTTTTTCTGCCAATTCGTCAGTTACCGTTATATTTGCTTCTCTGTGCTCTTTCAATTGAGTGAAATGAAAACTGCAATCAAATATTCACACACACAACACACACACGAATTGTATTTGACTGGAATTAAATTAGTTTCTTGTTTTGGAATTTTGCCGCACATTTCCAGTTTTTCGTTTATGGGAAGCGGCTGGTACTTTTATTTGGAATATTATTGGACACGTGCCAATTCCAGTGCAAGAAGTATGAATCATACTTTTAGGAGTATTTTTAATTGTTAAAAATAGAAGTTCAATTTGTATGTGTGCAGTTTTATTTTTGTTCTATATTTAAGAAACATAAGAAGTTTAAAAAGCTTTTTTTTTGGCTTAAATACTGGTTGTAAAAGCTTATTTTTTGTTTTTTGTAACAAATAAATATTCGTGTTTTTGTAAAAATTTTTAACAAAAAATTTTATAATTCTACAACTGAAAACAAGAGAAAACGAAATAAAATATTAAATTTAGAATAGGTATAATAAAACAAAGAGTTCAAAGTTGATTTCAATGCATTAAAACTATGCTTAAGACATTTAGATCGAACTGGAAATAAAAAAGTTTATGTAGGAAAGTGTGTAGATAGGTATACATATGTATGTATGTATGTGTACATATATTACATAAATATATGTATGTGCATCTCTTTATACTAATTTTTTTATCATCGAATAGACTTTGAAACTACAAAACCGGTTTTAGAAAATTCTTTCCCTTTGGAAAAGCTACACCGCCCGCTTATACATAGGCTGTGTTTTTTCTGACCACGCCTACTCTTTTAAATGACTTAAACTGAAGACAAATGGTTGTCCAATTTTTGCTGTAAGTGTTCGTCAAAGGTTTTAAGAAAATTAATAATAGTTTTACGACCACTTTTCTAATTTAAACAATACGACTGGGTCAACTGAATTTTTACAAATGTTTGCCATAACACATTAGGCTTTTACTAATAGAAAATTCGACCACGCCTACTTCTTTATTAATTTGTAATTTAAAAGTCGATTATATTATATACAATACTTGCCATTGGTAATTGCCAACATCCAACTACCCATTGAAGTAATTGGTAATTGCAGTTCAACAATTACAAATTACAAAAAAGCAAATAATAATTGAAAGCCATCAGTTACAAATTGCATGTAATTGGTAATTAGAATTCACCAATTACAAATTACTTGTAATTAGTAATTGATGACCGCCATTATTAGCTTAAATTCATTGGGAATTGATGATGTGATAGTTGCGAAAAGTAATTGGCAACGCCAAGCCTGGTAGTAGTATGAAATGGCTTCCAAACTAGTCTTCTGTGCTAATCTATGAAGTAGTTACTTAGATTAGTTTATGTGAATCACTCTGATGTAATGCATTTTTGAATTACATGGCTCACTTCTAGGATATTGAAATGTAGAATGGAACATGTTTTTTTCTATATACATATTTGGACTAGTCCTAGTCCCTTGTGGAGTACTCTTATGACGCTTAAAAGAAGTAGTTTCGATTTCTGCAGGGTCCTTAAGGAACACACCTTGATGTATATATCGATTGATAATAAATCTTGTTTAGAAAATTTTCGTCCGAATACTGCGCTACTTTATTTAAAATTGTGATAATGATAATAAAAATATGAAAAAGAAATCAATGTATGAGTGCTATTTTTCAACAAATGACGTATAATATTTATTACGTCTATGCATGCGTAAAATATTTAAATACATACTTTTATTTATTTTAATACTTTCTTAAATAATGATATGCTTAAATTTTATAGATCCTGAGTACTGCAGATTTTGTAAATTCTAAGAATTTCTTTTAAACTTGAAGCACAAACTCTCAAAAAAAAAAAAATTGCCTGACTAAAATAATTTTTTACATTATTGAATTTTTTTAATACATTATTGTTGCTTTAATGAGTTTATATTTATTTAATTTTTTCAGGTCTTATTTCTTTACAATAATAGATTAAATGGAGTTCCTTTTAACTAAAATGAAGCATGAAACACAAGAAAACTTTATACTAAATGTTAAAAACTCCTTTCATTGGGAATAATTCATTTGCCATTTTTAATAATCACTTTTGTACGGTAACAAATTTTGTAGTTTTCTTAACTAAGTTTAATATGGATTATATAAATTTTCTTGATTTTTTCTGCATCTTCTTTTGCTTTTCATTGCGAAAAGGATTTAATGAAAAAAAAAAAAATTAAATAAAACAGCAGCAGCAGCAGCAAATGATGGAATAGTTTGTGCATGGACAAATAATCGTTGTGAGTTGTACTTGGATAATGGCAAATGAGTAGAAAGGGAGTTCATGTACGTTCAGTAACCTTTCATTTAACTGGCGACGGCAACGAACAAACGATGGCTACGACGAGGACGAGCAGGACGAAGCCATCAATGATGATTATGATGACGGTAGTGTGGCATGCCTGCTACTGCACTTCAACACACAACAAAACAACGTCTATTATTGCTGGTATGCCAACTCAAGCTAACTTTAAAACTTCCCATACACTAAATGCAAAGAACGACAAACTGTCGTCTACTTTAATTCAATACGTTGCAAAATAGACGTGTTTAAATATTGTATAAACATGATTCCTGACAAGGGTTTCTGTACAAAGAATATGTAACAAGACCGTTAAAATATAAAATATTTTCTACTTGAATATAAAGGGATTTTTACATTATTAAATTAAAATTTTTATTATTAATTGTGGCATCTAATATTTTAAGGAAGACGGAATTATGATTAAAACATTTGTCTTTTTAAGGTCAACGGTTTTATTTATTCGTATGAGAAAAAATGAATTCCTTTAATATTTCCCCTTGTAAGTAATGCGTATTTTTTCATTTTAACAGCTTTATTGATTGGCGAAAATTGGTAAAATCGTATACATGATTCGCTATCGATTACACAACATCCAGCCATAAGTCCGGTGGTTAGAAGTTTCTCGCAAAGGTTGGAGTTTGAAACTCTATGAACTACGAAAGTCTTACCATAATTTTCCGGTACCACCAAATAACTCCCAGATAGCTCAGAAACTTGTTCTTGCTCATTCAAGGTTATCGTCCTTCGGGAGACTTAATATCTCTATCACTGGTGGAGTTTTCTAAGTTCACTATAAGAGTTGCATTTCAATGTTGGGATTGGCAGGGGTTTAAAATGGGCTTCACCTTTGCCAAGAGATGTGGGCATGCATGTGCATGTGCTCGTTTTATGCGTGATAATTCATTTTTCTTAGAAGCTACATTGGGCACTTAAGTCAGTGATTTGATTATGCCGGGATGAGGCCAGGGAAGTACCGACGATAATAATTTCACAGACGGTATGCGAAAGTAACGGGAACTTTAACTAAAATGTACCACTTTGTCGAGCTGATAGCCATGGCACCCAGTGCTCAATAAATATTTCCATAGAAATTTTATGAGATTAAAAATTATTTATATAAATAAATACTACTTTAATTCAGATAGAAATTCCATAAAACTAGAACCCAATACAAATGACTCAAAACAGAGATCAAGATATTGGATGAGCTTGACGAATTTCGTGCAAGATTTTTGATTTAAAGTGCCAGAAAACTCAGTTTGTAAGAATTCCAAGTGATAAAAATATGTTAAAAGTATTTTAATTAGGAATTTTTATTTTTAATTTATAACTAAAAAGACAATATAGTTTTTGCCTCAAAACCTTTCCTTAAACCAGTTTGATATGTTTTTAGGGTGTTGTATTCTTAAACTACATGCATACATATGTATGTATGTAGGTATGCGTGTATTAAGCCGAAAAATTGTTTTAAAAGTTTCAAAGTTTTGGCTGATTTTTATAGATTTGTGTTAATAACAAATTTTGTATAACAGCTTATGGCTTATACCATTTACGGTTTAATGCTTTAAAAGTGTACAAAAGTTCTTCCACATCACACACTCACAAACACAGAATCAACAATATGATTTAAAAAATCTTAAAACTACAAAATAAAACAAACAAAACTTTTCCAAACGAGAAGCGAAAAATATTGTGTGAAAATAATCGTGTACGAAAATTTTCAAGCAGCGCCTAAAATGCGGCAACTTTGTTCTTTATTTTGATTCTCTTAAAATATGTTTTCGGTATTCAAGTTGATAAAAATTAAATTAAGATATATTTTAGTAGTTGCATTATGCATTATGTATCATAAAATGTATATTCGATTCAAGTTTTAATAAGTCAATAAGAAACAAGAGACAAGATATTAATATATACTTTTATTTAGAGGAATCTTATCTTTAGTCGTAAGAATACGAAGCGTTTTTAAATATAATATTAAAGAGATATTTGTTTTCAGTATAAAAATAATTGTTGAAGATTTTTTAACTGAAGTTTTTAATATAAATCAAAATTTTTTTACAGCAGTACGGAAGAATATCCTGTGACAGGGGGTTTAGGTTCACTGACTCTAAGAACGTTGTTATCGTCGTTTGTAAATTATTGTAATTATTGTAACTATAGAAAAGACAATACTGTGTCTCCGCATTACTGTTTTAAGTATAATTTTTTTAATAAATTTTAACATACATTAAATTTCATATCTCATTAAACTTTAGCCTTGAGAGCCGGTCTGACAATGGTGGTACTTTCTGGTTCATCACTTCCACGGAGCTTAAAATTTTGTTTTCATCTCATTCCTGTATGAAATGTTATTTCATATTTTAAATTTGTAGCCTTAAGAGCTTTAACGAGGATGTTTTATATCCATTGTTTTATTATGCAAAGAAAATCTTTTTTTTCGTTTTTTTTGTAAGTAACAAGTGCATATTATTTACCAAGCAATTATAAAATTTTACTGCATTATAAATAGTTTCAGCCATTAAAAA
>BGZK01004807.1:0-11407 GCA_005406025.1 Eumeta japonica | reverse complement strand
CTTATCACTGTACTGGTAAAACCATCATCGACCACACATTCATCATGGAATCATCGACTACACTGACAACACGATTCGCAATTAAATAAAGGTCATTATCTACAAAATGAAACTTAAGAAAAGAGATAAATCATTGTGTGATCTTTTGAAAATCCTGTCAGAAAAGTGCATACTACTCGCTTACGGCGATAACTTTAGCATCATGTATAAATGCAGTGTAAGCAGTGCTGCCGCCGGCACCGCAGTCGTGAAGGGATGTTTAAAGTAGATCTGGCAAAAGATAGAGATAGAACTACGCTAATTTTTAACGTGAAAGACTCAAAACACTGCTAGATATTGGATGTATGAAGCTTTAACTTAAAATGGTTAAGATTTCAAATCCATCTTTTGGCGGATAAAAATCACACTTCCCTGAATATTGGTATTGTTCATGCTCTGGGTGTGGTTCAAAAGCATGGCTGCTTGCAAATGCAGATGATAGAGTACTTGGAATATTGAAGATAACAATAATTCTTCCATAAGTCCATGGACTAACCCTCATTAGCCGTGGAATATTGATGTCATGTGAGCTGTATAAGCATATAATTAAATGCATAATGCTTACATAGGCTGAACCATGTCACAAGAATGGGTGTAATTGTTCGAGCTAAAAGTTATTTAAAGATTACTCTTGAGTTCATGAAGAGAAATCATGTAGATGAACATATCACGAAAACTTGGTCAAAAGTTCGAGAGGAAGCTTAAAGATCGAGATGCTTAAAATACATTCTATGCAGCAAGTTGTGCTAAGCTAAGTAATAGTATATTTTTACCCCAGTTATTTGTGGCCTATTTTAAATAGAAAATAAGTAAAATAGTTAAAGCCAATGTCAAATAATAGCACAAATCAAAAGCTTAGCCAGTATGAATTATCATTTCAAAACAGGACGACTCTTGTGTATAAAATTGCAGGCAAATAAATTTACTGTATCTTTAAACATCAACAATTAGAAATGTATTTAATTTAAAACAAACCAGATATGATTATTTTAGAACAATACAAAATAATCAAACATTTTCATAAAGTTTAAATTAGATTTTATTTTAGTTTTATTTAACACTTTAAATAAATTGAATATGTACTAATCCTTAAGAAAAACTTAATTTCAAATGTTACTTATCACCTGCTAAAACGATAATTACAAACTTAGGAAGAAAAGTTAACATTTCCAGGTCTGGTCTACATGTACAATTTTTCAGACATGTGTAAATTCAATCGTATAAAAGAAGCATATTGTTGCATGCAGTTTCAAGTAACAGAAATACAATCTATATATATAAAATTGAATGTGGGTTTGTTGATTTGTTTGTTTGTTTACACCGTCCATCCGTCCGTCACAGGCTCCATTCGCCGAAACGGTAAGAGCTAGAAAGCTGAAATTTGCACAGGATGTTATTGTATCAAGCCGCTACAACAACAAATACTCAAAACAACAACAACATAAAAATAAAGGGTGCCCCACACAATGGTGACCGATTTTAAGAAAACTTTTGAACTATAAATGCTAGAGAGCTGAAGTTTCCACGGGATGTTGATTGGCATCACTGTACACACTAACCACAATGTAAATTTCTATATACATAGTATGAAGCACGGAATCTATTATGTATGAGCCTGCCTCATTATGACACAATTATTTAAGTATGTTGTTTTATTGTCCAGCAAAGCGGGCTGGGTTATTTTAATTACTATATAATTTAACGATTGTTCTATTCAAACGTTTCATTGCAAGCTTTTGAGTTGAATAGAATTACTACAAAAAGAAATATTTCTCAGAGTGCAACAATACTTTCCAAATAATTGCTTCTTCATACTCGTTCCATATAAACTCGCTTAACTTCACCAACACCTTTTGTCCTTTGTTACCGTATGCTATACTGAAGCGTTGCTACTTTGGAATCAAGTTCGTCAGTTAATTTTTAACTATTTGTTTGTTTAATTAATTGCAAATTTTTATACTTGAAATATAGAAAATTTTAAACATCACGAACAACATCAATAAAAATAAATAACTGGTAGTGTTAATTATAAGCGTAAATGTAGATGAGAGTATAAAATGAAAAAGTATTTAAGTGGTTTATAAATCGAAACAACAAAACGGCACTGAGTTCGCACCAGTCAGAGTTCAAGTCAAGGGTGCTGATAATTATTATGGCGGATATGAAACAGCTGACTGGTCAAGGGAAATCTGTTTCATTTTGTATTTTATATTGTTTTCTAAGTCAAATGCTTAGAAGATTTATTTACATCGGAACTTTTAATCATCTCATGAGCAACATTTGCTCATAAAATAAAAACAAGTTGGTAAAACATTTAAACTTCATTATACAGTTCTATCATGCAGTTTGTAAAAAAACTTTCGTGAATTAGTAGACACATTCTCCTCAAAGAAAGTCTAAATGGTTTGATCTTAGAAAATCTAGCGGCATCTAGTTTTCATAACTAAATTATATTTGTTAGTGAAAGCCTTCGCTACGTATAACAACTTTCGCTGCTCACCATTAAACTTAGACGATTATTTGCTGCTAGATAAAGCTGTACCTACACAGCTCACTTGTTTTCATGGCGATTTCCACTAATTCGCAGTATCCTCAAGCTGCGTGAGAGCTTCATTCCATTAAATTTTAAAATTTCTAGAGTTATCTGTTGGAACTAACGACCTTTTAGTTTTTTTTGGTAAGGCAATAAAAATATATACATATAATTATTACTAAATATAAATTTATATTTATTTATTGTGTATTAACGTTATCATGTTTTCACACACACATTTAATTGAGATTGACGCAATTAACGTTTTCATACAAAATTTCAATTATTAATTGAGCAATTATATAGAAATTTAAATGCAATACTATTTATTTAATTACAATAGGTGTTTGCCTTTACTTCGTAATATAACAAATGTGTCTACATTTTCTATTTTAAAAATAAGTAAACTAAAGAATAATGCCTTTAGTTATTTAGCTATTAGCTGAAGTAAATGTTTGTGTCTATCCTTTGGCTCAATTAAATATGTGTGTATTCTAAAATTTATCTCCATAATTAACAAAATGCTAAACATGTAAATTCATGCATATATATGACTAACCAAAAAATAATAAAAAAACACGCCGGTGAGGCACTTTTAACAGACATTGGTCACTTCCTAATACATATAAAATTGATTTTTTTCATCAGTTCATTTTAAGCATTCATTATTATTTTCACGCATTTCGTTGAACAACAGTTTTGTGTGTAACTGGCTGCAGTTGTCAATCTTAGAACCATCGCTTGCATCTGTCTTTAATTTTATGTTAAATAAGCGAATGTGTTCTGTTATTTTTGGTAGTTCAAACTAGATTTGTAGTATGTAAAATTTGATTTCAATCGCAGCTTTAAATGGTGCAATTATGCTTGGCGCTATTTTCTGTCATTTTTGCATAATAAATCTGCTGTCAGACAAACATCGATTTCTGGGAAAATGTGAATCGTTTTGTTCGAAAAGCAAAAGTAGAAGTTCATTAAAACCTACAACTCTGAAAATATCGAGTACTTACTTTCAATTGTTGAGTACTCGGTACTGAAATAGTCAATACTTTTACAACAGTATCATTAGTATACGCAATCGATTTCAAATGCAGTGATTCTGTGTTGTAATAAAGCTGTGCTCTTAAAAAATCGAAACTTTTGAAAACTCAAAGTGAAATGATGCTGTGTATCGATTTTTAGCAAAACAATTTTATTTCAAAATGAAAAGTCAAATGAAAGCAAACTCAATGAGAACCTTATCAAACTCATTTTTAGTTTAACTTGCAATTAAGAAATTGTTATCAAGGTAAAGATATAACTAACCCCTCTGGTCGTTATAACTGTGAGCTGTAATTACTTTACTGCACAGTGGTCAATACCATCTAATTGACTTATTTTGCTGACTTTGATAAAATGTTTATGGTAATTAAATCTAATACACCAATTCATACAATTAATATCGTATTTTATTGATGTCGCATTTCCTGTTTATACCATTTCATTTGCCATTTTGTGGCACTTTGTAGCCAGCGCCTCATTTCACGCTTCAGAAATCTTTTCGCATGACACAAATCCAATTATAGAAGTAAAAGCAAAAATTGAGTTTCTGGCACAAATATTTCTATATGACTGACATAAAGAGAGTCTCTGTCATTAAACGTATTTTTCCATAATGGTTGGAAGATTTGAGTAAAAGTTTGTCGGCTTGAAACCATGCCGAAGGTTTCCGCAAGAACTGTCAAAAAATTCCCGGTTTGTTTATTTTTTTGTTTACGCATGGCTTGAAAGCTTAAAAGTAGTGACAAAGAGCATTTTATAAAAAGAAAAGTGTTATGGAGACTGAAGAGCAGTAGGATAAACCAACACCTGAAAAGCAAATATCAATCACTTTGTCGTATTGTTCAGATTTGACATTTCATAATTAACAATATTCCGTTATTTCATAATGCTTGTTCTCGTATGCAGGTTCTTTCGAGGAACGATGGAATTTCATGTTTCACACTTCATATGAAAAATTTCACAGTGGCAGAAATTCATAAACTGAGGAACAAATCCTTTTAGTGACATCATATATTACAGATGGAAATTTATTAAAATATTCCAAATGGAGCACTAAGGGCAGCAGAGAAATACATAAATAGTAAAACAAAAGGTTCTTAAACTTTGTTCAAAACATTTAGTATTTTGACATTTTATGTTGAAAATTTTTGTAATTTTTCTAAAAAAAAAAAAAAAATATTTTTGATTGTTTTCTGAATATGCCCATAGTGCGACGGCTTCAACATTGTTTGATTTTGATTTGAGATTCTTTTCACGCCACTCGTTATAAAACTATTTTTTTTGCAAAATCATTGTACTTGGCTGCGGGTGTTTTTGTATTTAAACTGCATTTTAACCTCAAACAACAACTTTTAAACTGACTTTTAACTACGTTAATAAAAGTGTCTATTGGAACTATAATTGAAATATAAATACTGTTATTTGAGCTGATTTTATGGCCAAGAAGTTTTAACGAGCTCTCTTGCTGCTTGCAACTTGTGAAGTCAAGCATTCTTGGCTGTTGAAGTTTATGGTGGTATAAAGAGTTTATGACTAAAGAATCCTTTTAAGAAGTCAAATATATTTTTATTGTTTTTAAACACACATTTGTTTACGTTATACATACCTACATACATATATTTATTAATATTAGTTAAAATAAGTTTATTTGTTTTAACCATTAATACTTAAGGAAAATCTCAAGTTTATGATTAATTTAATATAAATCGGTGTAAACTATTTTAAATATACTGAGGCCCCGTTTGACGCCACCATTACCGGAGATTAACTGAAAATATTTCCTTGCAAACAAAAATTGTTCAACGTACAAAAATTTTGCAAGAGAAGAAAAACATAAGCAGATAATAGCTGATTTAACTTTGTATCGTCTGTATATTTTGTTGTTATTTCTACTCATGAGCACAGGCTGTGCACTGTGGCTTACTAACTGGCAAATTTCGGAAATTCCTCAGAGCAGGCATTTAATAGAACCTAAAGTCTACTGTTTTGCTTAGAGGGTTGCTTTATTGGCTCAAAATGATCACAAGCTAAAGTCAAATGTAATCAAATCGAATGTGTTTATGTCGCCCACTAAATTATTATATTGAGATCGCCCATATTTTCAATTGTATGTTTCACAACTCTCAATGAATACTTGTTTTGCCAAATCAAATGTAAGGGGAATAAGCCATCTATTCGATGTTTTAACTGCTCAAAACTTCAATTGCTTGATGAGATGTGTGGGAGCTCAGTGTCATGATAAAGAATAATCGGTCTTTGACAGATGTGAATTTGATTTAAGCTAGCACTTGCCACTAGGGTTAACCACCACACCTTATCAATACTTATCAATACCAGGTACTTATCAATACCAGGTTGAAATTTGCTACTTATAACCGTCTCTTGCTAAGGAGTTCCAGCTATCTCCCTTTATGCACTCCGACCGTTCCAGTGGCCCGAAGTGAACCAGCAAGCATCAGGCCTTGATCTGGCTAGCATTCACCTCCAGTAATCCCACAAAGCAGTCTGTTAATAGGCAACAGCACCTGATGATTATTTGCAACCCGCAATCACATTGTTTAGTCAGGACCTACGAATCATTCGACCACAGCTCCGAATAGGCACCTCAACTACCGTTAGCAAAGATTTTCATGTAGGAATAACCCCGAGCTATCAAACCTACGGTATTGATTTAAACCTCGGTTAGAGCTTGAATAGTAATCTTACGGAAAGGCGTGTAGGCCTTCTCTTTTCTGAAGGGTTGATTACTAAGGGAGCCGTGGCCCTCATAGGCCTCTATACCCCGAAAGCGGAACGTCAAGTTGATGCACTTCACCAACACCAAACCTGCTTGCTGCTGATTTTATAAAATTTTCCGAAAACTTCCAATAAAGGTACCACTTGAAATTGACTGTCCTATGTTGCTCAGGGGAAAGGCTGGCCAATATTACCTATTCGGCTGGAGAAATAGGCGGTAATAATCTTTCCTTCTTTTGGAATACCTTAACTATCGTAATGTAGGCTATGTATTTGTGACTTCCTCTTGCTTGTGCAGCTGAAACGTGGTGGCTTGTGGGGAGATTTTTGTAGTCCCTGCCCTCACGTGTGTTTCACGAGCAAACATGTGCTTTCGAGACTACAAATGGTCTTCAGGTGTGGCCTACCACCATACTATTTTAAAGATTTCTGTGGGGTACTGGCCTCAAATTCAAGTCGTGATGTTTACTTGTCAGATAGGAAGCTATCCCGAAGCTCCAAAGCAAGAAGGTTGTATATATTTCAATACAATATATGTGATAAATTACTACCTGTCATTGGCAAGTATGCCAAAATGGCGGTGTGACATAGATTATTCACCTCTGTGGATTGGTCCACCGTTAGGTTAGGCTCTAGAGGCGAGGTACTGACGCAAATCAGATTAACATCTGCCGGATGATAGGCACACATATATGATTCTTTTCGTATCTAATGATTTTATACTTCTCTACACTGAGATAACATGGACAAAATTTTGAATTATTTTCTTTCACTAACCTACTTGCTATTCACTTCAATCAGGTCTTGTATTACACTATGTTGTGGCCCAACGACTGATTTTAAAGACCGTTGAAAAACTCGTCGGCGGTTGCACTATGAACGATTCAATTAAAGTATGAACGCGTTATGTTATGGATGTGGTTATGGATGTCTTGATATAACTGTATAAAGACTGAGTTCATCGACATATTCTCATTGAATATAATCCACGCCGATCGTTTCACAAGTTAATTTAAAATTTATTATTATTATGTACAACAAAACGATAAATGATGTGTTTAGGCTTACGCCACACCTTTTATCGTGTTGCCAGACTTTAGCTATTTGTCATTAGTAATATAACGGAAGTTTAAACGAAGAATAAACCTGTAATCAATGACTGGGTGGACACACATCCTGCCTTACAGTCAATAATTGGCAGGTTCGGTCATTAATCGAACGCTCAGTGTGGTAACCAGCATAAAGTTTCGTATTTGTTTGTTATTATTACAATTCTTAGCAAGCGATTGTGTAAAATTGAACGTTTCTCATTTACTTCAATTAATTTTATTCGATACAATTTTTCCAGGTAGAGGTTTAACAACATTTCTAAATCTAATCATTTTAGTTTTAAATACCTTTAGGCTGTTTACTGTATATCTTTGCATCCGCTTATGAATGCGATAAAATAACCATAAATTTCTAAAATAATTACAGCAACCAGTAAACACTAATTGCTAATTGTAAGTCGAGTATTAATTATACTTATCAGTTAAAACTATTTGCATTGAAATTGATCATAGTTAATATAACACTTTTAGATGGGGCTTATTTAATGCAGCTTTAGATATAATTTATTTTTTTTTTTTTTATTTAAATAACATACATAGTGGCAGTTTATAATTGCAAACATTAAAAACAAAGCTCATAAAATCTGTGCATTTATCAATATCATAAATTGTAACTACATATTGAATTAAATCTTAAAAGCAAATTTTGCAGAACAAGCACTAACGTTGTTACTTCGTTGAATAATATAAGGGTAATTCACACCGAGTCTGTTAATCCGGTAATTTGTTAGTTGGTAATTTGTTAAAACACTTTACTGTGAACACACTTTTGTTCTATCTCAGTAGTGCGGTAACTTTTGCTATCAAAAAGATTTTAATTTATTAAAAGCAAAATGCCTCGAGAAAGTGCAAAAACAGAAATAGTAAAAATTTAATTAAAATTCTTTGGAGGAAATAAAATTTATTACTGGTAAGTATTTAAAATAGGTAATCAGAAGACATGGAACTAATTTTATAATTCTTTTAAGACGTATTCAGTGATGATGAAGATTTGGTGGAGGATACCATTGACGAGCTATATGATGACTTGCTCATTGTACTTACATGTCGAAGAGGTGTGGAAAATAAAATTCTAAAATCTATTCAGTGGTGCGACGATATTTTAACTACAATGGATGATAATCGGTTCCGTCAAATGCTACGTGTGGACCGAACTCAATTTGCTCACTTATTGTCCCTTATAGAAAACGACGACGTTTTTGCTAAATGTAGTGGCAAGCAATTCCCCGTCGATATACAGTTAGCTGTTGTTCTATACCGATTAGGCTTCTCTGGAGAAAGTGCCTCCATCCGAAAATTGCGTCAACTTTTGGGATTGGTGACGGAGGAACGTTGACTAAAATTACTCGCAGAGTATTCAAGGCATTTTAAAGCAACTTCATTTATATATATATTGGCCGGATCCCACTGAGCCTTCTGAAATAGTGCGGAAACATTCAACGAGCTACCATTCTGCGTAGGTTACGTGGATGGCACTGAAATAAAGCTGCCGATGCGCCAATAAAAAATCATGAGGCGTTCTTTTCCAGAAATCATGTTTATGCAATTAAAGCTCAAATGGTTTGCGACTACAAGCGCAAAGTTCGCGATGTTGTCGTTGGCTACAGTGGCTCTACTCACGATGCAAAAATATTTAAAAATTGTTCGCTTTACAAACATCAGCCAAGATTCTTTTCCGGAGAGGAATGGGTTGCCGGAGATTCAGCATACTCCCTCAGTAACATCATTATAACGCCTTACAGAAGCAACTCTCAAAAATACAAAAATTACTTACTTTAGCAAAAATTTTCCTTTTTTGCAGTAATAATATAAACAGAAATAAACACAGCTGTTTTTGGTTACCGAGTAACAAGAAAATTACTAAGCTTGCCAAACTGGTACTTTGTTACTCGGCAGTTCGATAATTTGTTAATTTTACAAAACAAAATACACGTAAAAACTATCGAATAACGACTAACGAATTAACAAGGCCGGTGTGAAAATCCTATTGAAATTTTATAAAATATTTACAAGTGAATTTTTTTTTTTAATTTTAAAATTTTGTATTATCACAGCCACTATATGGTGTATAAAATATTTAGTCCAACTACTTCCCGGTGTGGATTGGTAATGAAGTAAAAGAAATATTCTGGTTTACAAACGTTAAAGTACAGATACTTAAAACAAATATTTGTGGTAAAAGCGTAACCACTATTTTTTTAAAAGCCCTTAGTTTGGAAAAAGGTAAATGAAAAATCATGTTTAACTAAGTATTAATGGAAAGGATGGCAAAAGGTGGAACCAACTTATAAGAATTCAATCTCCATGTTTTATTATTTCACTTGAACGTATAATAAATAAATATAATATTAAAATTTTTGTTTGCTCACACAGCTTGTTTTTAAAATCCAAATAATTCTTTGTCCATTTGCATTTTGTATTGTTCGTTCTACTGACAATTATATCGCTATCAAAAAACAATTTTTGACACACAGAAAAACAGGCTAAAAACATCGAAAACAACATTGATTTTATGTTTCTCGAAGATGATTTTGCTCCCATGCTTTTCAAGTTAATTCAACCCAATTTTTTAATCAGCGAAGAACAATATTTTGACTATTAAAATAATTTCAACTTCTTTTCATTTAATAGAATAATTGATTTTTATGTGTCCAACACGCAGTATTAAGATCTATTTTAAATGGGTGATTATTTTTGTAGAAATTTTACATGATTTTTCATGTCAATTGAATCCTTTAATTTAAACTAAAATTTGTTTGAGTTGTTTGAAATAAGCCCGACTGTAGTGTTTGACTATAGTTATGTTCCAATATTTATTACTATATCTGACAAAGAAGAATTAATCCCCTTATTGCAGAAGTCGACATCGTTGTCACATGAAGTCGACACGAAACACTGATGTTGAAAAGCTAGTTTAAAAAAAAACCAATAGTTTACTTTATAAGATTTGTTACATTTATCGCCTAAGAAAATTAATAAACTCCTGCAAAACCAATATATTGCTGTCAAAACTATTAAGAAAGTGCAAATTTGTTTATGTCGAGCAGATGTGACAACAATGTCGACATCCGTAATAAGGGAAATGTCAATTTTGAATTAGATGAATATTTTTTAAGTTATTTAATATGATTTTACTCTGCATTTTATCTTGTTAATTATACGTTGGATTTTCTCTATGTGTCTCTAAAACTTGTAGGTTTTTATCCCTTATCAGGTAATAATTGTGGGATAAATTTCCTTGCACACATGTGATTTTAAATCTGTTATTTCATAAGGTTTTAAAAATTCTCTTATTTTAATAAGAATATGTATATATGTATGTATGTATTATGATGCTAGTAATCCAATAAATATCATCACCAAAGTTGTTATTCCTAAACCATCTATCTAAATAGACTTCTTTATTGGCAGTATTTTCTTTCTTTCTTTGCTACTTGAGCATCATAAACTAACAAATCCTTTTTGGTGGCAGACAAACCTTCAATAATCAGATCATTGCAAAGTAATTCTGGATAATTTAACAAACATTTTAGTTGATTTTTTTTAAATCGTTTTCTAGTGTTTGCTTTACTGGCTGTCCGATCTCTTTATCTGTCTGTTTGGCTGGTTGAATTGGGATTTTGTAATCAATATGTTTAAAAATGATTTATTGATTTTAAATCAGTTGTATTGGCACAAGTCCTGCTGTGAATTTGTGACATTTTCGTAAAGCTAAAAAAACGTCAGTTAAAATTCTTTATTGACTCTATAGACAACGCCACTACCAGCAAATATTTGACTACGATTATGTGAAGAGAAACAAAAATACGTAACTTTAAAGGTATTATTAAAGAAGGAAATTGTTTTTTTACTTTGCTGTGGCTTAGAAAAATGTATAAAATATTTACGAGATCAAGTTTTTTAATCAGTTAAAAAAAGATGATGATCATTATGAGCTTATTTATGATCATTA